>PVIU01020061.1:0-34834 GCA_004026605.1 Ondatra zibethicus
AGGCCGGGAGGGAGGGGGGTGGGCCTTGGACTTCCAACAGGGCAGGGCACCATGCCCTCTTTCAAGGAAGAAGGGGGAGGGAGGAGGGGTGGGGAGGTAGTGGGAGGGGACCGGGAGAAGGGGAAGAAAGGTAAAAATTTTATTTCTTTAATTATGTTTTTGAATGGAAAAAATAAAACAAAACAATGTATGGAAAAAATAAATAAAAAAAGAAAATGATTACAGATATGCAATAAAGACAGATTCAGATAAAAAATATTTCAGATAATAAAGACCTTTGAATGGGTCACAGGGTTGGATAAGTGTACGTAGGCTTGGGAGAGAGAAGAAAAAGAGTATAGAGAGTTATAAAAAAAATAGGTTTAAAAAATAAAACAAAGTCTTTTACGAGACAGTAAAAGTAATATAAAAGAGTACAGACAGTCATAGATGAAAGGAGTAAAGAAAATATGCTATGTAAAGATAGAATATACTCAGAGAGTCTGGATTATGTATTTTTTTAAATTTTTGACTGCAGAGAGATATGATTGTGGGGGCTGCTAAGCTAAACCAACATATATATTTTAGAGGTATCTTGTCTTCAAAATTTGGGTCTAAGGATATGTTGCTTGGGAAAGAGGTTCTGCTTTTGTTTCCACAGAAGATGAGAACCTGTGGATTCCTTCCAGGCTAATGTGGTTTGATGGACCAAGACCCCCTGAGAGGTCTCCATGAACCCTAAAAATATTTCACGCAATAAACAGCAGGCAGCAGTTTGGAGAAAACTGTGACTAAATTCACAAACTATCTAAAAAAGGGGGAAGGATATGATATAAAGCTGAATACCAAACTGCATTGGTATTGATTTTGGTTTATTGATACAAATTTAAGGTCAATTTTGGTATATGTATATTTCTACTCTTGTTTAAGGAACTGTGTTTGTGCAGTTTATTTAAAAATGCAATGTATAATTATGAATTAAAAGTCATTTATAATAATCAAACTTTTAGTCATGTTAGTCAGGTTTTCTAGATGTACGGAGATATATTTCATATGAACAGGTATTCTTCAAACCTTTCAAAGACTAACAGAATATGGCATTTAAAATGTTTTAAGAACTTAGACTTTTCTTGACAGTGAGACATGTCTGCTCCTGGCAGCATCAATTACTTCAAGAGGAAGATGGGCATCAAAGAGGCTCCTTATGGAGTTTTCTAGCCATTTAGGCAAGAAACTTCTCTTGTCTGTACTGCTTGATAGTACGTTTTATGAACTGGACATTTAGGAACTGTAGCATAACGCCTGCTCTACACACTACGGTATGGTTTGTGAGTTGGGCAAGGTCCTGGAGACTGAAACACACAGACACACAGTGACAGAGACACAGGTAACACCAAGAATGCCCCAAGAATACCCCCCTATTGTGTTTCAGGGCAGCTTATATAGGGTCTCCTTGACTAATGGCCATGCCCTAACTCTCAGGAATTTCTGAGGGTCTCATGCTCAGAGCAGCTGCAAAACAAGTTGTTTTCTCAAAGCAGCTGCAAGCCTATGAAAACAAGTTGTTTACTCCAGCAGACAGAGGAGTCACAGGAAATTCAATGGCTGGGGGTCCACAGTCCCCAACAAGGACCCACAGAAAAGTAACTGCTGACCTTTCAAAAGATGGGATGGTCCTTCAGGGTTCCTGCTTCATAGAAAAAACTGCCAGACATTCTGCAGGATACAGAAGAAAGTGGTTGAAAAACTGCCAAGATAGGCAAAACAGCCTTTCAAATATTCTTCTTCTCTCTCTCTCTCTCTTTTTTTTTGTTTTTTTGAGACAGGGTTTCTCTGTAGCTTTGGGGCCTGTCCTGGAACTAGCTCTTGTAGACCAGGCTGGTCTCGAACTCACAGAGATCCACCTGCCTCTGCCTCCCAAGTGCTGGGAATAAAGGCGTGCACCACCACTGCCCAGCTGAAATTTTCTTCTTTATGGAAAAGCCTGCTAGATACAATGGGCCTGTAGGCAGAAGATGGGTGACCCAATGTTACAGAAGAACTTTGGGTGACTGTCCAGGCAGTGAGATGTCTCTGTCAATTCTAGAATTTTGGAAGTTGCTTACAATGCATTAACTTAGGTAATTTTATATCCTTCTGGGGTCTTTGATAGAGTTGAAGACAGATAGTTGTAATTTTTCTTAGTTATGATAAAAAATAAATTAGATATGAAACTTTAGACTCACAAAGAAATATTGTAACTGTAATTCTTGCTTGATAACTGTTTTGTTACATATAATTTTAATATGCTAAAGTTAAAACCTTCCTTTTTAATTAGATAGAAAGGGGGAGATGATGTGGGAAGTTCTTCTGTATATGTGTTGCTTTTATTGGATAATGAATAAAGCTGTTTTGGCCAGTGGCTTAGCATAGTAAAGCCAGGTAGGAAATCAGAACAAAGAGAGAGAGAGGGAGAGAAAGAGAGAGAGAGAGAGAGAGAGAGAGAGAGAGAGAGAGAGAGAGTAGAGTCAGAGAAAGACACCACGTAGCTGCCAAAGGAGACAAATGCCAGAACCTTAGCCAGTAAGCCAAGCCTCATGGTTATACACAGAATGATAGAAATGGGTTACTTTAAGATATAAGAGCTAGCTAAAAATACATATAAGTTATTGGCCAAACAGTGTTGTAATTAATATAGTTTCTGTGCGATTATTCAGGTCTGGGAGACCGGGAACAAAAGATCATTCTCCATCTACAGGTAAGAGCATTTGCTGTACAAACATGAAGACCTGAGTTCGATTCTCCAGCACCTATGTAAAAAGTTGGGTATGACTGCTCACACATAGCTGTAATTCCAGTGTTGTTGAGGCCAGAGATAGGACAATTACTAGGGCTTGTTATCAGCCTGGTTTCAGGATGAGTAAAAGACTCTGTTTCAAGGAATAAAGACAGAGATTGATAGACTAGGACACCCAACATCTTTCTTGGGCCTCTGAGTGTGTGCACAGGCATGTACCCACCATGGGCATATGTAACACATGCATAAAAATAAACAAACATACAAAATGTAGTTCAAGGGTCTGCTTGGTTTCCAGGCTGCCTGTACTCCACCCAGCCCCCTAGCTCCCTGTGTGCATTCTTATTTCTTTGCCATGTGTGGTTACCTACCAGGTTCTACACCTACCCTATTTCCTGCAAGGTCCAGGATGATGCTATAATAATGGCAGATTTAGATCTCAATACCACAGGTCCAGGTTAGAAGGCTGAAGCTGGTTATGACCTCAACAAAAGATAGCAGCAGTGGCAGCAGAAACAACAGAGTAGATGAACAAACCATCAAGACGGGAAGGTAAGCAGGCAAAAAGTAAGCTCTTCTCTTGAAACTTCTTATATCTGGGCCATTCCTTCCTTCCTCCATCCTCTCAGCAAAGTTGCAGTTCTTAACATGAATTAACCTAATCAAGACAATCTCTCACAGGTATGCTTAAAGACTTGTCTGTTAGTTGATTCTAGATCCAGTCAAGTTGTCAGTGATATTAACATTATAGGTTCTTATTCCTAAGGTGGCCCACAACCGTATATTTGTATGCTTGTTAGTTGTCCTTACCTTCTAGCCTTTCTTCTGTAAATTTGAGTAGGTATAGGTGTGCAGGGTTTTGGTGTCCTTGACTGAGTTAAATGTAATGTAAAAGATAAACACCATCAAAATAATGGAGTTCACAGCTTGAGCAACCCCTGGTCTAAAATTTACAAATCCATGCTGCCCACTGTCTTTGTCTCTATGATCTTCCTATTCAGGTTTGCTTTTCATACATACTGGATTTAACATCTTAAGATTGTGTTATGAATGTTAAAGAAAGCCACAAAGGGGCTTTGCTGTCATTTGCTTGTGTGTGTGTCAGGGAGGGGTTCATTTTCCCGTTTACTCCAGCACTCTTCCCGAGGATGTCTGCTGGCCCTGCCCAACGCCTCCTTCCCAAATGTCAGAAAGTGCCTGATGTGCTTGTGCTTGAGAGAAATTATTCCTGCCCTGATGAAGTGATCAATAATAGCAGGGTGGTTGGAACCAGAGCTCTGGATCCCAGAATCAGCTCAGTCCATATGCTCCATCCTCTGAAACCGACAGCAGAGTCTCAGAATTTAATATACTTTCAAGTGAGTTTTAGTACGTGTGACATTTTTGGAGCCAAAAGCCAAGTTCAGAGGAATGCCAGTGAGAGTCTCACCGCTGTGTTCTTGTGTCCTAATGAGATCCTGACCTCAGAGGTGAGGCAGTTGTTACTTCCGACTTAAGCATGCAAATTCCCTCTCTTTTTTTTTTTTTTGAGACTACTGTAGTTAATGAACTTGGCTACACGAAGAAGTCCCATAGACTCTGAGAGGTCCGCTATACCTGAGCTTAATATGCTAATAAAAATCAGCCAGTATTTTTCCTATCAAAATGACTCAGGTCCCTGCCTGGGCCCCAGAGTTTTAGCTACCCCGTGGGAAGAAGCTAACAGTGATACCATCTCGCGCAAAAGTGTTGGGTTTCTGTTTATTTTCAACATAAGCAACTTGTAAGTAAATTTACCCTTTAAAAGGGTGACCTATTTAATGACTCTAACTTAACTGAGAAAAATTGTTCTTTGATATTTGCCTTGTTTCAGCTCTTCACTCAATGTCCCAGTTGCTACACATGGGAAACAGTTCTCATTGTGTTGTCAAGTCTAATGCATCGGGGTCTGCTGTCTAGATACAGACAGGAGTTGAGGCAAGACCTGGACTTAGAGGAAATGGGTGTCATGTTTGATTAGTAATGTCTGGGGGAATGATTGGTGATGTCTGCTAGGGAAAAGGCCTAGCAAAGACTGCTCCTTTATACCAGCCCTGTGTTCACTAACCATAAGAAGCATTCATGAACTTAGAAGACTCTCATTCTCTCCTTTTGGAGAGCAGGGGGAACTGGTTTTGATGTTTCTGAGTTTCGACAGAAGGAATGTCTTAACAAGGTAGGGAGCCAAAGATTACAAGCAATGGTCAGAGAATGCTAGTGCTGAAGTTGTTTCCCGGAGGAGCTGGGAATTTGGTTTCTCCTATTTACTGGAAATTTTGGTGCCTGTCTGTTCTATTTCTCAGACCTCAGCTTTTCTTAGATGTTTGTTAAGGGAGTCTATGGTTAGCAATGGTATAGCTGTTTCTCAAGAGGCTGCTGGTAATGGCATTGCCTAAGTTTTTTGTTAGAAGTAACCTCTCTGAGAACAGTGTAACACCTTCTGAATCAGGGGTCTGGCATGGGGCCTGGGCATGTGTGCTTGCAAACTCCCTCGGTGCAAATGAAAATGTGGAATTCTTTGTAAAAAGTTATTTAGAATTTAAAGCAAGCTGAGGCTCCCATAATAAGAAGCCGGCCATGTCTCCCAATGGTTACAATTCATGCTAATGTTTTAGAATCCTGAACTCATGTCCAAGCCTAAAACACAGAGATGGGATGGTTCATTTCATCAATCCAGTGGCGGTAAGAAAGTCAGACCCCTACCCAAACTCCCTTATTACATAGCATCATAGGCCCAGAATTTCCCACCCCACCTAGCACCCCACAGAGCCAACACCCACACACCAATTAAACAATATCTCAAACCCACCTCCCTTCTACCTATTCCCAAGGTCATAACTTGGAAAACTTGTAGCCATTTCCATGGGATCTTCCCTGTGCCCGATTGACTTATGGAGTTACCTAGCTAAATCCTGAATTGAATGAGGCTGTAGATCAGTAGGACTGCCTGAGTATTAATGAGACATGGATATGTTGATAATCTGATCCCATGCATGTGATATTTTCCACAATTGCTGAGACCCCCCCCCCATAGCACCACACCTGGGCTCAAGGAGGAAGTTGGAAGTTCAAAGCTCGGCCAGCACTTCCTTCAACTGACCTCGACCTTGTAATGAAACTGTTTGTGTGTGTGCGTGCGTGTGTGTGCATGTGCTTGCATATGTGTGCGTGTGTGTGCGTGTGCTTGCGTATGTGTGTGTGTGTGTGCGTGTGCATGTGTGTGTGTGCGTGCGTGTGTGTGCATGTGCTTGCGTATGTGTGCATGTGTGTGTGTGTGCGTGCGTGTGTGTGTGCATATGTGTGTGCGTGTGTACAAAAGTGCACTTCTGTGTATGAGTCCTCATACATATTTTTGTGGAACCCAGAGAACCATCATGGCTGTCATCCCTCATGAACTTTCTTTTTAAAAATGAGGTCATTGAGTGACCTGGAGATTCTCGTTAGGCCGGGTGGTTGGCCATCACACTCCACAGATTCTGTCTGGGATTGCAAGAACACCTCACCATGTCTATTTTTTGTTTGTTTTATTTATTTGTGTGAATGCTGGGAATTTAATTCAGGTCCTTGTGCTTGCAAGGCAAGCACTTTACTAACTGAGCCATCTCTCTAGCCCTGAAACATTATTCTTACTAAGCTTCCACAGTAATGGAAGCAGCAGATCCAGATTTCTAATACACACAGATACATCTCTCACTACCCAGCCATCTCTTAACATATTGTTGCTCTGGAACTCTTTTCTTTTCAAGCAAACTCAAATATGACCGTTACTTTGTACATATTCCTTTGTTCGCACACAAATGTGTTGCAGAATTTTTTTTTTGAGACAAGGTTTCTCTGTAGCTTTGGAGTCTGTCCTGGAACTAGCTGTTGTAGTCCAGGCTGCCCTCAAACTCACAAAGATCCACCTGCCTCTGCCTTCCAAGTGCTGGGATTAAAGGCGTGCGCCACTGCCCAGCTGGAATATTTGCTCATACTGTAAAAATGTGTCTCTGCCTAAGGCACCTTATGATTGGTTTAATAAAGAGCTAAATGTGCAAGAGCTAAGAAGAGGTAGGTAGGACTTCTGGGCTGAGAGAGGAAGCTAGGGATGAATTTAGGCACATACAGAATGGGATGGAGGTAAAAGTCACGTGTTATGACATATATTAATAAAATATGGATTAAGTTATAAGAGCTAACTGAAAACTAGCCTAAACTAAAGGCCAAGCTTTCATAACTAATAATAAGCCTCCAGGTCATTATTTGGAATCTGACTAGCAGGACAGAGGAAGACTCATTACACCAATGACTATTTAATGAAATATTTTCCTGCTCTAGCACTCTGAACCTCTCATGAAGTTTGTGTGTTACAATAAGAGACAGACAGACAGCACGCACATCACAGCATGACTGTGAGATGTGGTTAGAGTTATTTTACCAAGAGAACAGAAAGGGGCAGATACAAAGGTTGTGATCAAGTCAGTTAAAGGAAAAAGAAAGAAGATGCAGAGGAAAGAGAGACAGAGAGAATGGTGATTCCTTCCCACTGGTTCCCAGAATGTAGGGGCTGATTCCCGTTGGCCGCCAGTCACACTCTACAGTTTATGCCAACCACCAGGGCAAGCTAGGCCTTGTGCCTTTCAGCATCACAGGAAGGCTTGAGCTGCATCCTCACTGACGGGGGATGGGGCACAGAAAGTCTCCAAAAGACTTAGGAGGTACCATACAAGGGCTGCTGGCATAGGTCCTAGATCTTAAAAAAGCCAGGCAGCCAGAACAGAGTGGGAAGGCCCTCTACAGAAGAGACTAATATCAGTGTCTAGGTGATGGATCAGGGTGCCAGTGCCTTGAGGTGAGGTAGGAGACGTTAGCAGGGCTTCGTTCACTGGGGTGTTCTAGGACAGTGACTCAAAACTCACTATGACCCCTACTTGTCACAGTAGGTGACAGCTTGCTTTAGAGATCTGCCCAGAAGCTTCCTCTTCTTTAGATTCACTAAGATTTTGAGAGAGCAGCTACTGTGCTCTGAAGAGATATACTCTCTACGTTAGCAGTGACAACATAGGCCAACCAGTTGGTTCAGCCAGAAAAGGAGCTTGCTGCCAAGTCTGATAACCTGATCTTGACCCCCAGGACCCAAATGATGACCTCTATATACATGCATAATTCTCTGCAAACAACCAATCCATTAATCAATCAATTAATGTAACAAAAAATAGTGACCCAGCATGATGCAGACACATTTGACTAGGGGCTTCCAACTCATCAGCTCACCATTTGACAGGCTTTTGCTTTCAAGATGTAAGGGCTAAGGCAAGTTGTTGCTGTTTATACAATTTGGGTTTCTCCCGTTCAGTCTTTTTAATTTTCACAAAAATGCTGAAATGCATCACAGGCTGCTGAGATTTCTTAGATCCAGCCAGAGAGGGGGCATTTTCTACCCTGAGGGCGTGGATGTATGACTGAATTAGCCACACTTGGGAAATTATTCAGAACCATCTTCATAAGTCAGATTGAGCCAATCTGGATTTTGAACATTTGCTATGATTTTTAGCATTTCATCTGTTTATTTCTCAATATCTAGGCAGATTAAAGTCTTTTCATCTCACATGGCATGGCTGTGCATTAAAATGAATGGAGAGAGGCCGGCTCAACGGGGTGTGCAATTTTTTTTTTGTCACCAGTCAGATCACACTTTTCTTATTAACAGAAAAAAAAAAGAGCTCATATTGAAAACAATGAAGAAAACACGAAAGAACAAAGTATTGTGTGACTGACAGCTGGTCTCCTTGGGAGCTGGCTGGAGGAGCTCAGGACTCCTTGCACAAATATGCCAAGCACACGAGGCCTGAGCTAGCAGACCCCAGAAGCTGGCACCACTTCATTCAGATCGTTACTTCTGCCCGGTCACGTTCCCACTGCCATGGTTTTCTGCTGATTTCCTGTAAACCAGGCAGAAGCCCCTCTGAAATCTATGATGAGGTTTTTTTTTTTTTCTTTGTAAGAGATTTATTTTGGTTTTGTTGTTGTTATACTTAACATAACAGATGTTCTGGCATTTTTTCTCATAATACCACTGTGAGTCTCATGTTATCCTTAAAACCCTACAAAATTTTAGACAGCCCCTCTGAAATCACTTTCTCTGCCTTTGAAACATTACCTATTATAACGCTTTTTTTTCCTTCTCTCTGTTCATAATGATACATTAAAATCAATGCTATACAGAAGAGGGACTGTTTACTCCTGCTTTATAACTCTGGAATTAACTGCTGTTGAAAGATAATTATCCCAGTGGTGGAGTCAGAGAGCCCACAGATCTGCCAGAAGGAAATAAAAATGTCCTTTCTGATTTTTTTCTCTTCTGCACCCAATTTATAAAGCAGGGATACGAGGTGATGGTGGACTCACGGAAGAGTATTCTAAAGACAAATCAAAGGTCTGGTTTGAATCAGGTATTTGAGCCACATCTGTCTCCATGTTTTGAGGAAACGGTGGTGAGAGGCCCTTATGTGAGGATCCTTAACTTGAAAGGCTACGGTACTCCTGCCTGGGTCACTTCCCTTGCCTCACCTGGGATGCACTTTCAAGAGTGCAGGAGCCCATCCTCAGACCAGCACTGACTGTCAGGCTTAAAAATCTTCTGGTATGCAGAAGATTAACCGTTCAATTAACTGTCCTCTGCCTTAATACTATGTCTCTTCTATACCCTCTGAGATATTCCCAGGTCACACTGTTCCACTCATGACCCCACAGCATTCTCTTTTCCTTTCCACTACATCCTCCGGCACCAATATAGGCCACTCTCAAGACCTGTGCACAGCTGACCAGCACCCTTTGAACAGTGTCTCTTTTTTTGCGGGGGGGGGGTGTCCAGTGATTGAAAAACAACCAAACTAGATTATGTTTGAAAAAAAATTAAATTGGTTCATACTTCTCTTTTTCTCTTTTTTTATTTTTTTTGGTTTTGGGTTTGGTTTTTCAAGACAAGGTTTATCTGTAGCTTTAGAGCTTATCTTGGATCTCACTCTGTTGACCAGGCTGGCCTCGAACTCACAGAGATCTGATTGCTTCTGCCTCCCAAGTGCTGGGATTAAAGGCTTGCATCACCACCACCCAGAAATTGGTTCATGCTTCTAACTGAACTAAATCCAGCAGGATGGCTGACTTCAGACAAGTTTTTGAGCAGAGTTTAAAAGACGTAACTGAGATCTACATTTCCTCTCTCGATGTCTCAGTTGTATACCTGTAGTGTTAAAATCATCCTGTGCCTGCACTTGAGCAGAAGATGATTGTCAGCAGCCCGCATGACCGCCACACCCCTGGAAACAGGGAAATCTGGATAACACATTCCCAGACAGAGCTCATGGACCGTGGAGAAGATAATGCAATGGGTTGATGGGTTTGATCTAAGCCGCGTGTTCCAGGGTGGGCAGAAGCACAAGGGAAAAATTCTACAGTTACAGATGCAAACACCCCAAGGAATCCCTTTGCCTCACACAGAAATAAGCAAAACCGGGAACAAAAATCTGTGTTTTTTCCTCAGGGCCTAGTGTGGCTATGCAATCAACAGGTGTTTCCCCTGGACCCCAAGTGAGTGGCAGCTACCCACATTAACTTTGCAATTAATATCAATAACAAACAAAAATGAAGATGTTTTGTAACAGTCTTCTGGAAACGATACCTTGATTTTGTTTTTCCTTCAGTTGGCAATCGGCTCCCAGGGGTGGTATGTGTAGACACAGGCGCTGTATAGACACCACATGTTCTAACAGGTGCCCAAGGCTACCAGGGCAGATGTCCCGGCAGGATCCTGGCACTCTGGCTAAGGTTTCCGTCCATTGTGAAGATACCAGTCACTGTGATTCTGCCAGCTGTCCACACCTCTGAGCCAGGCCCTTGAGCACAGGCTCTCATTGCCTCTTTACAGATGCCTAGTTTCCTGACTCCCTGGCTCTGCTTTGATCCTCTGAGAAGAAAGCATTTATCTTTCCACAATGAAAGCAACTTAGAAGAGGGCAAAAAATTTGTAACTGGGGGATTCTAGATGATAAAACGCTAATGTGTATGTATTTATTCAATTCTGTGTAGTTGTATTATGAGCTGAACTAAGCTTTGGGTAATCAGAGATTGTTCCTGACCTGTCCTCGTCTGGCCTGTTGTCTTCATGGTTAAATTTCAGGTGTACAGGAATTCTCTCTCTCTCTCTCTTTCTCTCTCTCTCTTTCACACACACACACACACACACACACACACACACACACACACACACACACACACACACCACATCATACCATACCTCTTGCTCTCCTCTCAGCTTATAAGATGACCCCAATGAGACACAAATGCAGTTGTTTTACTGGTCCTCTTTTCCTTCAGGTTCCATGAATTTTTGACTATTTGCTGTTGCCTTAGACCTGACCCTGAGCCAAAGGCTTCCTGCTATTACAGGGCTCAGGAAATAAGATTGAATAAATGACTCACTCTCTTGTCCGGGCAAACCATCTATCTTATTCACACTATCATTGTACCTGAGTGGAAATATAGCAAGGTAAACTTGCTTGTCTTCCTTTAACTAATGCTATCTGTAAGTGTTTCTATGCATTTTGAAACAGCATGCAGTTAACAAGGTTCCTTATTGCATTTTCATGCATCTTTTGTCTTGGTTGGCCCTCACCGTCACCCACTCCTTTCCCCCATATTTCCACCCTCTTGTATCCTGCTACTTTCAGTAATATCCATTTCTGCCTCATGTCTCACATAGGCTGCAACTGGTGACGTGTTTATGTGAGAGAAGATGATAAAGCCTTACCATCCTGTCAGCACGATTCCTGTAGTCAAAATGGCCAACCTTCAGCATCTTATTACTAGAGTCTGTAGGAAAGGTATTATCCACCCTGATTCTTGTCTCTATCTTAGTGGAAAGCAGGGCAGATCCATTCCTTCCTTCCATAAATACCCGTGGAGAATCTTCTAGAAGCTAGACACTACTACAGGTCCAGAGACAGAAGACTTAAGCAGAGTGAGCGCGACTTGGAGTCTTTTCTCTGGAAGCTGTGTCTCCTGAGTATTCTGTGTAGAAAGAGTGTGTCTATGTGGGGAAGGGGTATTTATTACTTAGGTCTGTAACATCCAATTGCCAACAGTTTGATGTTCTTATTTTCCCACAGTTCTAGAGGCTGGAGCTCCAATACCAAGGTGTCAGACCACAGATATAACTCAGTGGTAGAGTGTTGGATTTCCATATGTGAGAGCGTGGGTTTGATTCCCCTACAAAAATCCAAAAGGTTATCAGGAGTGTTTCATATGAACTCTCTGGGGGGCCTATTTCACAGTATTCTGCTTCTTATGGCTACTAGAAACCTTTGCTTGGGTCTCAAACACTTCTGTCCAGCCTCACTCTTAGCCTTTCTCACATGGCCTCCCTGCCACGTGTCTGTGTCTCTCTGATCTCAACCCTTCCCTTAGTGACAAAGTGTTAAGATAACCTTTCCCAAGCTCTATTCACACATAAGTCAGGACTTGGGCTCACAGGCTGGCAGTTCTGCTCACTGAAGGGAATTTCCTTGAATTTTACCACTGAGGTCCTAATATCATCTCAATCCGTTTCCCGACATCTTCCCCCATCTATGGCCTGGTCTTTAGACCATCCTAGTCTTACATGCCACATGTCCTGATGCTGCGTCCTAGGTGCCTAGGTCTTGCTAGGCTCCAACAAGGACTGCCTCACCAACAACCCAAGCCTGCAATCACTGAATGAGTAGCTCTTAAATTCTCAGGAAAAGAGAGAGTAAAAAAAAATTGTCATCGGCAACAATCAATGGAGACCTGAACCTATTTTAATATCTGCAGTGTCAAAGTTGTGAACTCCAGAAGTCATGGCAAGGAATGAGGAGTTTCCAATGGATTATCTACCTTCATAAATTATAAGAAAGCAGACAGAAATCAAAAGATACCATCTCCAGTCAAGACCTTGGAAGAAGACTGAAGCTGACCCTGAGATGACAGAAGAATTAGACATCCACATCAGCTGCGGACCTCTCACCTAATTCAAAGAAGCAATATTCACAAACATTGTCGATATTTCCGAGTTTACAATCACACCTTTGACTGTTGACTTAAAGCATCTAGTTTGGTGCAGGCTACTGGTGATGTTTACACTTTGGAATCTATTATGCATAGAAAAATTAGGGATTATCTTTGACCTGAGTATCACATATTCTTATGCAAAACTAAGTAGGGTTATTTATTCATTTAATCAATTCCATATGTTTGCTATCATCATGGCCGTGTAGAGCAGACCTGACTTCTGCTGAGGTCAAACCCACATTGTCCTGCGTGTGGGGATCACAAGTCTGATTGGGACCCAGGTCCCCTGGTTGGCATTCAGGCCACGTTAAGCCTCCCTGACTTGTGTCACAGGAGCATCACTTTCTTTTTCTTGTTCAGCTGATGAGTCATCTGTCACTCAGAAGCATAATCAAGAGTTTTGTTCTTTGTGAAAGTAAAACTCTTGGCCTCTCTGTGGGAAAGATTTAACTCTGTATCTGCTTCTCAGCGCAATCTGGGGGTACACCAGGGAAAAGAGAAAGAGCTGTGACTATGGCTACCGATGAAACTGTTACCCAGAGATTATATTCAATTCTACATATGGCACGTGCCAAATTCAGTACTGAGGGCCAGGGACCGATCCAGGCTCTAGCGAGAAAGGATAAAGTGTAAACTTTGAGAATTCTAAGATAGACCCACACCCTGAATGTGGTGTCTGTGAGGATGAAGGGCTTTGGGGTAAGGAGCATTGAGTCTGAGGGACTGAGGCTATGATGGTGTTGATGAGGAGGAAAAAGCAAAACCCAGGTAACTGTTATTATACTCTAGCTGGTGTCTTAGGGTTTCTATTGATAAAATATGGCCATAAACAAGTTGGGGATGAAAAGGTTTATTTCATTTTGCACCTCCAGGTGACAGTGTATCACTGAGGGAGGTCAGGGCAGGAACTTGAGCAGAGCAGAAACCTGGAATCAGGAAGAGACCTTGAAGGAACACTACTTACTGGCTTGCTCCTTCATGGCTTGCTTAGCCTGTTTTCTTATACAGCTCAGGACCACCTGCCCAGGGGTGGTCCCACAATGAGTTGGGCCTTCCCACCTCAATCGTCTATCAAGAAAATACACTCACGGACTTTTACAGACTAATTTTATGGAACCATTTTCTCAATTAAAATTCTTTCTTCCCAGATGTCTAGGTGTAGATGGAAATTTCTTCCCTGCCTGGTCCCACAGATGTTCAGTCCCAAAGAAACACACAGAGGCTTATATTAATTATAAACTGTTTGACCTATTAGCTCAGGCTATTAGCTCAGGCTTATTATTAATTAGCTCTCACAATTTTTTAAGATTGTTACAACAATTAACCCATAATTCTTGTCTATGTTTAGCCATGTTGCTTGGTACCTTTTCTCAGTAAGGCATTCTCATCTTGCTTCCTCTGCTTCTGGCTGACAACTACAACTCTGTCTTCCTCTTCCTAGAACTCTCCTAATCTGGTCACCCAGTCTATAGTTCTTATTTGGCTACTGGCCAGTCAGCGTTTTATTAAACAAATACGAGTAGCAGATCTTTACAGTGTACAAGAGCATTATCATCCCACTGCACTTGAAAGGCACAAGAAAGGAGAAAGCACAGTCTGTGAGGTGCACTCAGCAGCATGGAGTTCTCTGTGTGGCTGCAGTGTGGGGAGTGGGGACCAGATTTGACAAGGAACCAGTGAAGGGGAAATTGCAGAGATTTGAAAAAGCACATTAAGAAACAAAATGAATGGAATGCCCTTTGGTAATGCAATGGACAGTCAGCAAAGACTTTGGCATGGAAATGTGACATGACTGAGAAGAATCGATGATGGCAGAGGCTGGGAGATGATGGGCCATGACGGTTGCCCAGGCTTTAGGGGACAAATGTGAAGGAGTGTGTAGAGATGGATGTCGAGGAGCATGAACTTGTGCATTCCAAGGTTCATCCACCTGTGGGGACACAGTGGCCCATATCCAGTTAATAAGGGGGACATAGCTCAGGACTCAGAGCTTCAAACACTCCATAAATATCTCTTTGAACATCAGTTCAGTTCCCATGCCATAAACTTCCCTTTGAACACCAGTAAATTCATCCAGCAAATACCTACTGAATTCCTAGTCCATGAAAGTGTTCTGCTAGACACGTGGGATTCCAAGAGGAAGGAAGGATGTGTTCCCTTGAGAGCAAATGAGAACTGAGGAAATGTGAAGGGGGAAAATAATTTCCTTCTCTCGTGATTAGGCAAAAACAAATTCCTCGTGACATGCTACTTCCTAGCTATTAAGACAGCCTCTTAGCATTTCCCAGTGATGTTACCCACGCACTCACCACCCTGAACTTCACTGTGAACTCCTTCAGCATCAGTCATAGAATGTGCCAAGGTAACCTCTAGTCAATACTGGCCATGGGCCTTCCTGCTGAACACTTTGGGGATATTTGTGTTGTTCTTTGTAAATTCTTAACTTCCTAGGACCCTCTTCACTTTGCAAAAGGCACCCATTTTATTCCTCACTCCTGTCTCCCAAACTGATAAGGTTTGAGCCTGGCCCTGGCCTCCTCCAGAACATACAAGGAAGGAGAGTATGCTTCCATGCTGCTAGTGAAAGGCTCACCATGGATCCAGGACAAGTTCTGGATCAGCAGACCAATGCTGTGGCTCCCCCAGGCCACTTCTGGTGACGCTGCAATGTTGGGTGTTGGATGAGACAAGGGCATCTCTATGTTACCATGCTACCTACAGTAAAGCAAGCTAAGTGCACAGCATGTGGGGAGCAGGTTAGGAAAACATTATGATCCATCAGTAGAATGGGCGCCCACAGAGCCGTTACAATGATAATTTTGAAAGCTACATGCGTGGAAAACGCTTCAGTAACATGTCAAAGTTGTTAGTATACTAGAGAAACACACGCACTCCACTGTAGCAGGCAAACTGTGGATCTGTGGAAGGTTTTTCCCAAATAAGAATGAACGCTCTTAGGATGACAGCGTTTGGGAGCTGGATTTAATCTCAGAATGACTCTTCTCTGAAGATCAGCCCTCCCCTGGCCTCTGCATCTGCACTGGCAAGAGAGGAAAGGAAGCTGCCTACAAAGGCCTCTCCACCCTTCCTGGCTCAGTCGGCATCTCCCTTTCCTGGAGCCTTTTACATGGAGTTCCCTGTGTGCTTGAAACCTGTTTATTCATTGGACACCAGAGCCTGGACTCCTAGGTTTCCTTTCAGCCCCAGCACCCAACCCTGGCAGTCTTGCACCTTTTCAAACTGACATCATTACTCCCCAGCCTCCCCGGCAGACACTGAAGGCCAGAATTCTTTGTGACCATCAGCAATGTACGTGTCTCTTCTTCCTTCACCTTGGCTCTAACAGAACCTGCAGAGACTGTGCTTTCTCCTTCACAACCTCACACCAGGAGGTAAGCTGAAAGACAACTGGCAAGGGTGGGGCACACTTTCCTCTAACTGTGGCTTCTTTAAAGTCAGGGGAAAGTGAAAACAGGGAGAGAGGAATGGAAAGTGTGGCTCCTCTGGTAGAATCAGAGCTCATCGGGTGAATAAAAATTCACACATGTGTATTGCATGCCCGCCCCCTTCAATTCCAACCAATCAAACAGTTTTGCACAATTTCAGGGAATCCCAGAAGTCACAATTTACATGGGAGTCTGAGAACTGAGAGTAAAAGTCTCTTTGCTAGAACCAAACTAACTGGCTGAAAGAGTTCAAAACAGCAAGACAAAATAGCATAGAACACAGCAGCAAGCATGGCCCAGAAACACCACACTACTGTGCAACGCTAATCAGAAACAAAGTGAATTTGGCACCTCTTGAAAGGGTAAAGTCTCTGGCAGGATTAAAAACCAAGCTCCAGTTCCGTCCTTCTATAAGCTGCCCACCCCCCCCAAAAGAAAATACTCTGCAGCGTGTTTAAAATGTCAGTAGAAGCAAAACTGTCATCAATAAAAACTGAGCACAGATCAAATATTTGTCTCAGATAAGATACAATTCAAACTAAAAATACCAAATGAGTCAACAGAGGCCATTCTAAGGCAGGCAAACACAACGACATTTAGCACAGCTTCTTGCTTCTGTTTTCCTCCAAATAAGCAAATAAACATCCGTGAGTTGACATAAAAGAAAAATCATGTTAAAGCCTGTGTATTTTGTCAAGACATATTTAGAACTACAGAGCACACCATAAATGTGCATCATTCATACAATTTAAAGTGTTCAACATTAAAATATGGAGAACGAGAGTAATTTCAAAACAAGCAGAAATTGAGAGATTACTCGTGGGTTTGAATACTTTTAGCATGCCACTCTGGGAGCATATCTGACAAATACCAACAAAAAAAATGGATTGTTTACACAATAAACTAAATCAAGTGGAATGTATGGTCCAGGATCTTGTATCCAAATGACAACATGCAATATAACAGAACTTTAATTTAAACAGCTGTCTTGTATACATAGGAAATGAAGAATTAACTGGTATGATTACTTGGGAGAGAAATGTCTTTATTGTTGTTGATGCTGTTGCTCGGATTTTCCAAATATTTTTACAACTTGCAGATCACTTTTGCAATCAGAAATAATAACTAAAAGTTTTAAAGGAATTTCAGAGAACATTCCTGAAGAAGCCTCTTCTCAGCTCCCAATACAAACATTTTACATTTTCTTTTTCTTTCTTTCTTTCCTTCCTTCTCTTTCCTTCTTTCTCCTTTTTTTCTTTGCATTCGGCACTAGAAGACACGTGAAAGTTTTGTGAAAAGTTTTGCCAACACACCTGCGCTGGAGGCTTAAGTTGTTTTCTACTTTATTTTTCCTTTGTGGCGCGGCCAGTTGAATTTGGGAAATTCTTTGCTTTCGTCTGATGCAGGAATTTTTCAAAGATGCCAATTTCATGGGACTGTTCTCTCTTACTAGATCCAAGGCAGCATTTTTTTTCCTCACGAGTAAATAGCCACCCCAAATAAGAATACTGACTTGTTTTCAGTCATGAAGCAGTTTGCAGGTGGAGGGCAAGCTTCAAGCCTAGGGAAAATTCTCGGGGGTGCTGGACTTCTGCAGGATATCATATGGCATAACCAATAGTGTAAGAAAATTCCAGAGACTGAGGAAATAAGTAATCAGGGGAAAGAGCTGAGAACCCTCCTCCTCACACTGTATTCCTTTGTGGCTGATCTTTAACAGAAGAAAGGAACAGGTGCAGGGGAGTGTCCCCTCAGAATATGCTGGGTGAATTCAACATCTTTTCAGCCCACACCAATGAAAGGGACTGGAGGCAGGGCAAATTCAAAAGCAGAAAGAAAATAACATGATGGACTATTTCTCAAAAGGTTTAAGAACAAAGATCCTCCCTCCCCATTCTCCATAGCAGAGACGTGAGTGCAGGTGGGGCCTTCAGAAAATACTACCTCTTCATCCAAATTCATTTTACTGAGTCGGCCAGAGATTAGGCTGTATGAGATATTTATTGACAACCGATTTCAGCCAAAGCATGCAAAGAGAAGTTAATTGTTTCTTTAGCATAAGGAGAACGCCTGTATTGCTTCATAAGTTTCCAGAGCAACTTTATATTCTGGAAGATATGGGAGAAATTGATAAATGAAAGTGTTGTGTCCCATTTATATGGTGGTTTCAGTTGCATACGCCACCAAGATGAAGAGTAAATTTCAATATCCACTTAAATATTCCCAAGACGTTTTTATCAACATACCTGGATGCTGGTTTGTGAAGGAAGCTAACTGAGACAGAGATCTGGATGAGCCACACACTGAGCCAGGCCTAGCATTGGTAGATCAGTGGCTCCCAGCCAGTTCAGATACAAGGACATTTAGTTAAACTCTATAACCCATCTGCAATATAATGACAGTTGGAATTATCTGGGGCAATAGTGAGAATCAGGGCAGGGCCATACACATGCAAAGCCTGCACTCTACCACCACGCTATACCATCAGCATCACAACTATAAATGTATGGAGATGTGTGAAAGCCAGGGGAGGACGTTGGGCATCCTGTTCTATTGCTCTAACTTATTTTCTTGAGATAAGAGCTCTCACTGAACCTGAAACCTGATGTTTCAGCTAGACTTCCTGACTAGCAAGCTCCCACAGTCTACTTGTCTATGCCCTAACCAATGCTGGGGTTATAGGCATCCATAACCACAGCAGCTTTTACAGGAGTTTCGGGGATTTGAACTCAGATCCTCATGCTTGTTTAGCGAGTACCCTTATACTGAGCTGCCTCCCCGGCTCCTAATAGTGATAATTTTAACTCAAGTTCTTTGAAAAGAAATGTCAATACTAAAGGCTACCTTGAGTAATAACATTTTGATATCCAGCACAAACACATTTGTAGGTAATTCCAAAAAGAATTGTAAGGCCAAGTATGGAGACACATGCCTGTAATTTCAGCATTCTAGAGGTAGAGGTGAGTGGATCTCTGTGAGTTCAATGTGAGCCTGGTCTACATACATACATACATAATGAATACCAAGACAGCCAAGTGGGTCCATATCTTGAAAAAGATGCAATTGCCTGGTGTATAATAATTGAGACCCTTCCTGTATCTTAATCTGCTTTCTGGCCACTAGGAAGTGAGCAGCTGTGTGCTCCACTGTGCCTTTCTGCTGTAATGCTCTCTCCCACTATAGGCTCCACAGTGCTGGGGCCAAGTGAAACTGAACTGAAACCTCTGAAATAAAATAAAATAAAATGCTCTTCTCTCTGTTAGTCATGAAAAGCCAACTAGCACATCCTTCTTAGTGTAGGTCCATCCTTCCCTAACTTACTGAGTTACATGGACCTACATGCTCTAGTCTATGAGATAGAAATAGAAGCAACGTGCACAATTCCTGCTAAATCACAATTTAGTATCCAAATGCATTGTTAATGCTGAGACAACTATCTCATAAACATCAAAGGGGCTGGTTAAAAATACTGTATTACTTACCATATTACTGAAGGTTTTATGAGCCAAATATATGGTCCTCCGCCCCCATTTTCAAGGTTCCATCTACCAACATAACTAAGGACACAGGAAGAACCTGGAGGACGGACACTAACCACCCAGGTCAAAGGAAGATGATTTAGAAGCATTAGCTAGAAACGACCCTGTGTTGTGCTGAGATGTTAGGGATGCTTGTTACTGTGTCACCACCAGCCTGATGCTGATGTGCATAGTGAAGATAGTTACTTCTTTATGGCTGGATCCTCCAAGCCATCGTTCAAATAATTTTTCCCCCAAATTGGTTTACCCAGTTCATTCAAGATCTTCCTTGAGACTTCTATGAGCCCATAGAAATTCCCAAATGTATTTTAAGACACATCTACCATTGCCTATGGTCCTACATTCTTAAATCTTTAGGTGTGTTCTACTTTGGCCAGGAAGGCTTTTGGCTGACAACTTAAGTCCATCTTTCTAATGAACAGGAAGGATGTAATAAGGAAATCATTAACACCGAATATGGGGAAAGGGATGAGGAGAAGGTCTGTGCTGTGTTGTGATGGGAATTGGGTAGATCTGAGGCAAGGGCTTTAATCATTGCTTCAAGTGCAGTCAACACCCTCTGGGATTCCCACCAGAACTTCTCGACTGGACCCTTTTTACTTAACATACCTACCTTTGATTTGGCTATTTTTTTTTTAGATATTCTTACTCCCGTTCACATGGTCATGACATTGGCATGTCTAAAACTCATTTTAAGATCTTAACTTGCAGTGATTAGACTCTAATATTACCCGCAATAGACAGAGGAGGGGCAGTTTTCTTCCCAGGAAGGGATCCAGAGTGACTGTCAACCCCAGGGTGCCCATTAGAGTCTCCTGGGCAACTTAAAAACCTCTTAATGCCCAGCAACTAACTCAAAGAGCTTAGATCACACCCTCTGGGGATAAAAGTCTCAGTAAAAAATTAGCAAAACCATTTCTTTGTTTGGTTGTCGGTAGTCTTAGAAAATAGCTGGTGATCATTTTGTTATTAAAAATATTTATTGCTTAAAAATTGAAAAAAGAAGTATGCCCTTCCCTTTTCTCTAAATTCACTGCCAAATTCCTGAACCAAACCTCTAATCTTTGTATTAATTTGATAGTCTTTCCCATAAATTAGCATTGGGTACATGGTGAATTACCACACATTTTGCATCTTTTGAAGAACACATGTTTCTTAGAACCCCATCTCTGAAGGTCATGCTTTGAGTCTAGCTTACATGGGCTCTGTGTTCAGGTTCTCTAAAGAGTGCCACGAAGACGTTGTTCAAGATTTCCCTCATGGAGCTCAGAGTACTTCGAGTGGTTGTTGGTACTGTTGGACAGAGTCCTTATTTGTAGCTCTCGGCTGGAACTGCTTTCAGCTGCCAGAACTACTTGCCATTCCTGGCCACAAAACCCTATGAGTCACTTGTACTCAGAATACTTCTGACACCAATGGGTGTATAATGTTTTCATGCAGACTGTCTCGGCTTGAATCCGAAGTGTCCTGCACAAGCTCACATTTCAAGAGCTTGTTTCACAGTTGGTGCCAATGTACTGGAGGCTGTAGAATATCTTTAGTTGGGTCATGGGTGGCAGAAAGACATCACTAGGGGTGTGTGTGTGTTTGTGTGTGTGTGTGTGTGTGGTGTGCGTGTGCGTGCGTGTGTGTGTCCATCCATGTTTCCAGGCCGGGTCCTCTGTTTCCTGGTCAGTCACAATGTGAACAGTTATAGCATCATGATTCCACCATCAATGAAGGAGCTGTTCCCATACTCAAGCCTTCCCCAATATGCTGAACTGAAATCCCTCTATACTATGAGCCAAAATACACCTTTCCTCTATTAAGCTCTTCCTGACAGGTGTGCTGGTCATAACAATGAAAAAGTAGGGGTGTCCAATAATTCTATTCAGTTATGACACCATCTACTTGGAGATATTAGCAGCTCCAATCACTGAAGACAGAGTCTTACATGGTTGTTCCGTTTCAGATGTCAATCACAATCCCAGGGCCCCTGGGATTTCTGACTAATGAACTATAAAGTCAGGGGATTCCTATCACCCCTTGTCAGTTTCAGTAGTTTAGTTAACTGGACTCAGGAAAGCACCTCATTTACATTGACAGGTCTATTTGAATGGGTGCATACGAACATCTATATACAAAGGCATAAAATGTAGGGTCTCCAAGGGCCCAAAGGAAAGGAAATATGGACCCAGGGACATATACTAAACATGGATTCCTTCACCAATCAGAAACCTATCAAGTCTTGTGTAAAGATTCATCAGGTTTAATCGCTGGCGCTCTGCTGCCTGCTCACAGGCTAGAGATCAGTGGTCCTTCAATCAGTTGATAATTCTGACCCATCCTGAGACTAACTAGAGGTTCTTCTAAGGTGGAATTCCCCTCTGTAAGCTGTGAATATGTTTTATTAGCATTAGTTAATAAAGAAGCTGCTTTAGCCTATGGCAGAGAAGACTATAGGTAGGCAGGAAAACTAAACTGAATGCAGGGAGAAAGAAGGTAGAGTCAGGCAGATACCATGTAGCTGGCAAAGGAACGAGATGGAAGCCAGCCACAGAGGAAACAAGACATGGAAAAAAATGGCAATACATAGACTAATAAAAATGGGCTAATTTAAGGTGTAAGAGTTAGCTAGAAATATGCCTGAGCCATTGGCCAAACAGTGTTGTAATTAATATAGTTTCTAAGTGATTCCTTTTTAGATCAGGGTGGCTGATAAATGAAAAAGCAGTTCTGCTTACAAATGTCATTGGAGGCCAAATTTAGTAGTAACAAAGAGTTCCATAATAGCCTGGAATGGAGGATAACAAAGGTTTATTTATTTCGGGATAAACTCACAGTAAGAGTAGCAATCTATAGTCCTCTGCATGCACTGGGAACTGGAAACCAAATCCAGCAGAAAAAGAGGGCCATGCATGCGTTTCATCTGCACTTACAGTACATGAAACCATGCCCAAAGTGGGCTGGTATTTTAAAGGCTGAAGGAATTCCCAGAACATTCTTCTCTAAGTCAACCCATTGCCATGAATTCTGCCACAATGAAAGAAGATCCTTATGAAGTACAAAAGACACTTCCATCACCCAAGAAGCTCCAAAGGCATAGAAGTCCTTGCATCTGGAACCAGCGGGAAAGGTCAAATAACACAACAAAAGGTGTTTTGATCACCCTGACTACTCAGAAGTTACAGGGATTTTAGTCAATATTTCTTACCACATAGGATAGGTGTCCCATTGTTCCTTCCAGAGCAAGGCTAGAAAGGAAATCTTGCAAATTCTCACCTCATTAAGTCAGATCCACCCAAGACTATTTCTCTTTTCACTTACAATCAACCTCAAGTGCCTCGTGAAAGTTTATTCATCTATTCTATTGGCTAGAAGCTAGTAAGTCCCACCCATACCCAAAGGGAGTGAGTTATGAAGAGGTGTTCTGTGAAAGACCACTTAAAAAATAAACTTACAAAATATTAACATTTGCATAGTCTGATGTTTTAGCAGCCCCATCTAGACACCACCATCAACACCAACCTCATCATCATCACCATCTTCATCCTCATCAAATTATCTCTGGATGATGAAAAAGGTACTATAAAGATGGATTAACTCCTCCTTCCCACCATCCTGGTACAGTTTCTAGCTCCTATCCATTGTGTTGAGTTTATGGTCAACAGCTGTACATGTCTGGCTCATATTAAGCCTGTTCTCAATTATGGCTGCCCCCTAAGTCTTATGAAAGTTCAAATTTAAGATCCATATGCAAGAATCAAAGATGTTTCCTCAACTAAGAAGAACTCAGCTGTCTGCTGAGACCCTAGCAGGCTCGCTATCCATCTGGGGCTAAGAATAAGTCTAAGTCAAATAGCATAGACTCTGAAATATTATTATCTCCTAAGACAATCAAAGAGCTGTGGTGACTTCTAGGCATGAAAAAGACTAGTCATTTTTTTGCAGGAAGCTCATGGGTGAAAATTAAGGAAGGTCTCCATGGGCCAAATTTAAACACTGAGTAGTGAGGGGGAAAAATCCTTCCTGGTTTCTTTGCTTTCTTTGTATGTGTATGATATTGTGTGTGTGTGCACACACATGTGCACACATATGTATGGTGTGCATTCATATGGAAATTTAGGAACACACATGCCACAACACATGTGTGGAGGCCAGAGGATAATCTCAGGTTATAGATCTTTACTGTCCACTTTGAGACAGGCATTGTTTGTCCCTGCATTTATTCACTGGGATGACTGTCCCTTAAGTTTCCAGAGATTCCCGTCTCTACCTCCCGCTTTGCCATAGGAGCACAGGGATCACAGAGACATGGCCACACTAGCTTTTCATAGGTTCTGGGGATGTGAACTCAGGTCCTGACGGTTACACAGTTAGCACTTTCCTCACCGTGTAATCCCCCAGCCCTCCTAGTTCCTCTTCAACCCCAGTTTTGTCAAACATTTCCCAATAAAATATACAGCGAAGGGACAAATGAAGTAACTGATATTTTAGCAGCAGTCAAGAAGTAGATCGCAGCACCCTTCTGCCCAATAAATGAGCACACAGAGTCAAAATATACATACAGCCAAGAGATAGATGAATGCTGAAAAAAATTAACACCCAAGGGAATTTTTTTTGTAAGTTTCCACTTCTATTAGATTCAACATTGATGTGTTTTTCTCATTTAGGTTCACCAAGTAATGTTTATTATTAATTCAGATTCTCAGTATTGAGGGGAGAGATTTCCCATATGGCTGACATGCTGCTCTGTAGGTTCATAAATTTGGAAGAGTTTTGATTAACCCTGACAGAAAGCCTTTGAAAACATATGGCTGGATATACATCATGTCACTTCTAATAATATGACACTTCCTTCTCCACTTTTCCCTAATAAGATGAGTTCAGTTGTGTTGAAGAAACATGATAATACGTTGTTGCTTTTTCTTTATGGAAGATAAAAATGGAGGAAAAATAAACTACTGTGTTGCTGTAGCACATAATGAAATCACAACAGAAAGGGGGTTAAGAATAATGTTAAATGAGGGAAGGAAGTCGCCAAGAATATTTATAGACCCAATTAATATGTTGAAAACTTTAAAAGTTTTTTTTTGTTTGCCTGTTTGTTTGTTTTTATTTTTGGACACCTCACATTTGCCTCCTGGTGATTCTGGTCGTGAATTGCTCCTCGCTAGCTGGAATCTAGGCCTCATGGATGGGGATTTGCATACCATTTTGGATCATAGCCGTGCCCGTAAGGGCTGGAGAGACGGCTCAGTCAGCATGAGGACCTGAGTGCCATCCCCTAAATTTACATGAAAGGGCTGGGTTCAAGAAAATGCACTTGTAATTCTTGCATTGGGGAGGCAGAGACAGGAAGATCGTTGGAGCTCGCTAGGCAGGAAGTTTAGGAGAATTGGTGACTTCAATCTCTCACTGAGAGGCTCTGTCTATAAAAATACAGTACAGAACAAATGAAAAAGACACCTGACATCAACTTCTATACTACACACACACACACACACGTGCACACTCAACACACACATGCACACTCTCACAACACACAGGCACGCTGACAACATACACACACATAGACACACTTGCACACACGCACGCACACACACATGCACAAAGAAACAATGTTGTGCTACCGGGCCCTCACTTACCCTACCACACAATGACTGAGTTGATGAGACACTGAGGTTCATTTAGAGGGAAGATTGGGTGACACAAAACGCTTTCTGGAGACATTCTGAAAGTTCTTCGCATTACAGTGGTGCAATCAGGGTGGTGGTGGAATATCAGATCCTATTGTTCTTACTGCATCAGTGTACAAGAAAAATTAGAACGCAGGACACTTATCAGGGCCTTGGAAGAAAGTACTGTGAGAAAATTCCTCCAACTAGAGCCCATTTCATCTTCCTTCCCTTCTACACTGATAGGGAGAAAGAGACAGAAGGCAAGGGGCTTCAGTCTGCATGTACCCAAAGTTCCTGTCCTTGAAACCTAATTTCTAACTGAGCAGTGCAGTACTGAGAGGTACAGCATGCAGGAGGGAACTAGATCGCTAGGGCTGAAATCTGCTGAGGAAGTGGGTTCCCAGTGAAAGTGTGTCCTTTCTCCTCTCTTTTACCCTGTTGCCTTCTTCTATGGTGTAAGTCAAGATGGTCCTTCTCATATGCAGTACCCTTGACTCTGGTCTCGTCAGCCTGCAGAACTGCAAGGAATAAATCCCTCTCCTTTATTTAGGTAACCTATGGCAGCTGCACAAAATGAACTGAGAGTAGCTAGCAGCCAGGTAGAACTCTGTTTTAAGACTCAGAGAACAAAAATGGTACCCAGTACACTGGGACAGTTATAAAGGAAGCCTCATGAACACACTGCCATGATGGTTGGAAGGACTGGCTGCCCGTGCACACGCCCTTTGGAACAGAGTACGGAAGGGCTGGTCACCCATGCATATACCCTTCACAACAGAGGAGGATGAGGAAGAGGGTTAGAGGAACCTAGCAAACATGCATGAGCAATTCGGCCTGGAAGAGAACAAGCTGAAGTTATTGGCTGTCCCAAATTATCCTGTGATCCAAGCTGTAGAGGAACCTTATAAAAACAGAGTCAGTAAACAGACAGAAAGGTGAAGATGATAAAATCACAGATGGAAACCTGGCTCACAACCATAACCTCAGCAATCAGGAGGCTGAGGCAGCAGCTTGCTGTGAATCCTGAGACAGTCTGGTTTAAAGGCTGAGATGCTTTCTAAATACAGTTGAGATGTAATGGAAACACTTGCAACTGAAATAACAATATTACAGTGAACGAGGATCACCAAGAAAAACAATAGATGTAAATAAAAGTTGAATTTCTGGGATAGGAAAACTCTTGAGACGACTATTGTGAATAATACATGTAGTGGTTAATATGGACTGTCCACTTGGAAGGCTCATGATCCATGTGATCTGTATACTAATAAATAAAGCCTGCCTGAAAATGAGAGGGTAAAACAGCCCCACTGGTCAACCTTACAGACAAAGCAGTGGTGACACACACCTTTTATCCCAGTAGCCACACTAGTTTGCCATAGAAATTGGGTGGTGCATGCCTTTAATTCCAGTGGTGCATGCCTTTAATTTCAGCCCTAGAGAGGAATATAAAATGGAAGGAGAGACCTCTTACATACAGTTTTATTCTGAGGAATTCTGGAGGCAGGATCACCATTTCAGACTGAGGTAGAGGTAAGAGTCAGTGGCTGGCTGTTTTGCTTCTCTGACCTTCAAGTTGAACCCCAATATCTGTCTCCGGGTTTCTATTATTTGTGTTACACGTGCCTGTGAAAGATTTTCTAGATTAGGTTACTTGAGGCAAGATGACCCACCTTACATGTGCTAGTGTCAAACCACAGTCTGACCAGCTCCAGGCCATGCTCTGAGATCCCTGGCCTGCATAAAAAGGATAAAGGCATTTCAAGCTCTGGCATTTATCTCTTGAGACTTCCTGATTGAGGATCCTACCTGCCTCAGACTGGGGATCCAGCTGCCTCTACCTCCTGCCACTGTGTCTTCCTGTCATGAAGCCACGATGGACTGTGGCTTCAAAATGTGAACCCAAACAAACCCTTCCTTCCTTCAGTTGCTTTTATTTGGGTACTTTATCACAGCAATGGAAAAAATAGTAACCCAAGGATAAAGGGGAAAGAGCAACACAATTAGGAGGAGGATAGAGGGCAAAGACAATCGGAAGTAGGCACAGGTGTGTCCCTGAGATAATACTCCAGAAGAAAAGTATCTGTAGAGAAATGATAGAGAAAATCAAAATCTCAAAAACAAACAACACAACCCTGGATTTGTAGAATGAAATGACATACAACATTCCAGAAAATCTGATAGAGGTTCGCACAAGGAGTTGGTGAAAATAGCAAAGTTAAGAATAAAGATTTTTTTTCTCAAATTGCTAGGAAGTAAAACCAGGTCACCATGTAATGAGGCCAGGGGATAATGAGACAAGCCATCACACTCAACATCCGAGCACAAGGCAGGAACTTCCAGAATACTCTAAGGAAAAGGAAACACTGTGTGAAAAGGTTTTACTAAAACACTTTAATGTTTGATTACAGAGGTCACTGACAGACATTCTCAAATATCAGGGGTGGGGGGAAGAAACCAGGGAAATAGCATCCATGAGCCTTTTGCACAAGTGTGCACATGTAGAGCTCAGAGGCTTCAGTTGGGTGCCTTCTTAAACCATTTTTTACCTTTTGTTTATGGTCTCATGCTGAACCTGGGTTTGGCTAGAGTGACCTCTGTCTTTGCTTCCAAGTGCTGGGATTACAGGCTTACCAGAACTTGTCCATGGGTTCTGGTACTAGAACTCAGAGCCCCATGGTTACAGAGCGAGTACTTTACTGATTAACCTAATCTTTTCAGCTCCCATTAGCCAGTTATAAAAAAAGATTTCCTTGTCAAATATGAAGTGTTCATAGATTTGTGGATTAATATCTGGGTCTTCGATTCAATTCCATTGGTCAACATCTCTGTTTTTATGCCAATACCAAGCTGTTTTCATTACTCTGTAATAGAGTTTAAAGTCAGGGATGGTAATACCTCCGGAAGTTCCTTTATTGTATAGGATTGTTTTGGCTATCCTGGGCTTTTTGTTTTTCCATATAAAGTTAGTTATTGTTCTCTCAAGGTCTATGAAGAATTTTGTTGGGATTTTGATGGGGATTGCATTGACTCTATAGATTGCCTTTGGTAGAATTGCCATTTTTACTATATTGATCCTACCAATCCAGGAGCATGGGAGATCCTTCCATTTTCTGGTATCCTCTTCAATTTCTTTCTTCAAGGCCTTAAAGTTCTTGTCAAATAGATCTTTCACTTCCTTGGTTAGTGTTACCCCAAGATACTTTATGCTATTTGTGGCTATCGTGAAAGGTGATGTTTCTCTGATTTCCCTCTCTGCTTCTTTATCCTTTGTGTATAGGAGGGCTACTGATGTTTTTTAGTTGATCTTGTATCCTGCCACATCACTGAAGGTATTTATCAGCTGTCAGAGTTCTTTGGTAGAGTTTTTGGGGTCACTTATGTACACTAACATATCATCTGCAAATAACGAAAGCTTGACTTCTTCCTTTTCAATTCGAATCCCCTTGATCTCCTTATGTTGTCTCATAGCTATTGCTAGGAATTCAAGCACTATATTGAAGAGATATGGAGAGAGTGGACAGCCTTGTCTTGTTCCTGATTTTAGTGGAATGAGTTTCTCTCCATTTAATTTGAGGTTAGCTGTCGGCTTGCTGTATATTGCCTTTATTATATTTAGATATGATCCTTGTTTCCCTAATCTCTCCAAGACTTTTATCATGAAGGAGTGTTGAATTTTGTCAAATGCTTTTTCAGTATCTAATGAAATGATCATATGGTTTTTTTTCTTTCAGTTTATTTATATGATGGATTACCTTGATATATTTTTGTATGCTGAACCAGCCTTGCATCTCTGGGATGAAGCCTACTTGATCATAATGTATGATTTTTTGATGTGTTCTTGGATTTGGTTTGCCAGTATTTTATTGAGAATTTTTGCATCAATGTTCATGAGTGAGATTGTTCTGTAATTCTCTTTCTTGGTTGCATCTTTGTGTGGTTTTGGTATCAGGGTAACTGTAGCTTCATAAAAAGAGTTTGGCAATGACTCTTCTGTTTCTATTATGTGAAACACATTAAGAAGTATAGGTATTAGCTCTTCTTGGAAGTTCTGGTAGAATTCTGCATTAAAACCATCTGGTCCAGGGCTTTTTTTTGGTTGGGAGGTTTTTGATGACAGCTTCTATTTCCTCACGACTTATAGATCTATTTAAATTGTTCACCTGGTCTTGATTTAATTTCAGTATATGGTATTTATCTAAAAAACTGTCCATTTCTTTTACATTTTCCAATTTTGTGGCATACAGACTTTTGTAGTAAGAGCTAATGATTTTCTGAATTTCTTCAGTGTCTGTTGTTATGTCCCCCTTTTCATTTCTGATCTTGTTAATTTTCATGTTCTCTCTCTGCCTTTTGATTAGTTTGGATAGGGGTTTGTCAATCTTGTTGATTTTCTCAAAGAACCATCTCTTTGTTTCATTGATTCTTTGGATTGTTTTCTGTGTTTCTATTTTGTTGAGAAGGGAGAAGGGAAGGACTGGGGAGAGCTTGGGGGAGTGGGAGGGTGGAGATGGAGGAAGGGCAAATATTGAAGCAGGGAAGAAGATACCTACATTAAGGGAGCCAATTTAGGGTTGGCAAGAGACTTGGCTCTAGAGGGGATCCCAGGTGTCCACAGGGATGTTCCCAGCTAGGTCCTTGGGCAGCATAGGAGAGGGTGCCTGAACTGGCCTTGTCCCATAGTCACACTGATGAATATCTTGAATACCACCATAGAACCTTCGTCCAATGGATGGAGATAGAAACAGAGGCCCACATCCACATAAGAGCAATGGACTGAGCTCCCAAGGTCCAGTTGAAGAGCAGAAGGAGAGAGAAGATGAGCAAGGAAGTCAGGACTGTGAGGGGTTGGTTCACCCACTGAAAAAGTGTGCCTGATCTAATGGGAGCTCACCAAATCCAGCTGGACCGGGTCTGAATGAGCATGTGATCAAACTAGACTCCCTGAATGTGGCTGCCAATGGGGTTGGACTGAGAAGCCATTGATAATGGCACTGGGACCTGTCTCTTCTTCATGTATTGGCTTTTTGGGACCCTAGTTTACTTGGATGCACACCTTCCTAGGCCGGGATGGAGCGGGGAGGGCCTTGGACTTCTCACAGGGCAGGATACCCTGCCCTCTCTTAAGGATGGAGGGGGAAGGAGGAGGGTTAGTGGGGAAGTGGGAGGGGAAGGGGAGAAGGGGAGGAAGTGTAAATTTTTGAATGGAAAAATGAAAAAATAAAATAAAACATATTCCAAAGAAAAAAATACAAAATAAAAAAGATTTCCAATTGTGTAACCCAGACAATCAAGAAATGAATCAAACAAAAAATTTACACTATAGAAGACATGATTTAAAAGACTGTGAAAATGATGAATCCAGAAAAACATAGGTTAAGATCAAAGGTGAGGGTTTGATAGTAGAATAGAAGATATACACAAAAAGACTATAAGTATACAAAACCATATAACAATTTAATCAAGAAGCCCAGAGAAAAAGTTGATAAAATTCTTTTAAAAATTGCTGTATCTTCAACAAAGACATGATATTGTTTAAGGAAAGTCATGAGTTTCCTAATTCAATTTAATTCCTCAAAGCTTTCACACAATTATTTAAAAACACACAGTGATCTCTATTGTTTGAATCTGAAATGTCCCCCAGAGGCTTATGGTTTGAGCTCTTGATCCCCAGCAGGTGGTGCTGTAGAACCTGAGGTTGATGCCTCAGAACCCTGTAAAAAGAAGTCATTTATAGTGATGAACAGTTGTAACTCCAATGCTGGAGAGGCAGAAATGGGTAGATCCCTGAGGCTCGGTGACCATAGGCAGACTAGCCTATGTAGAGAGCTTCAAGTCTATGAGAATCCCTGTCTCAATCTCAAAATCAAGATAGGCAGCACTTGAGGAAGGATACAGGGGTTACCCTATGGCCCCCTCATGAAAATAAAGGAACACACACACACACACACAGGAGAGAGAGAGAGAGAGAGAGAGAGAGAGAGAGAGAGAGAGAGTAATCCTCTTAAACTGTTAACCAAAATAAATATCTCATTCAAGGTATTTGGGTGCTTTGTCACAGCAATGCAAAAGTAATCGATACAATGGTTGTTTAGGAAACAATCATTCTTATGATAAATAACTGTAGTTTAGAAACTTTGTGCTACTGCAAATTCTTTTTATTGTGAATAATAACTAACAAATCATCTGCTTTAATATAGTGTGCTGAGTGTGATGTGAATGAGAAACTGGACTAGGAAACATTTAAAAGGTATCAGTAGAACATTCAGTAAAATTCACATAAAATCTGGAGCTTCGTGCGCGGTGATGAACCAGTGTGGGTTTCTCAGCTATGGCAAACGTACCATGGCAACATGGATATTAATATTACCAGAGTCAGGGTGAGGAGGAGATGAGAATGCTGGGTGCTCTATTTGTAACTTGTCAGTAAATCTAAAATAGTTTCATATTAAGAGGGTCCTAAAGTAGACTCATATGGTCATTTATACTTTTCTCTATATATTTATGAGGAAGGAAGTGTAGGTGGAATTTATGAAACTGGATGTTTCCTGGGCTCAAACTGACTTTTGTTTCACACACTTTTAGTACTGATTAAAGTTAACAAAATATAATTATTTTATGGCAAATGATGTTATTCACATTTTTAAAATAAAGCCAATAAAAGAACATTATGGAACATGAAAACTGCTTATCTAACAACAACCAAAAAAAAAAAAAAAACAGAAGACAAAAATGGAATCACTGTCGCCTATTTTATATTTTGAGATGAAGTCCCATGTAGCCCAGGCTGACCATAAGTTCTTGATCCTCCTACCTACCTCTACCAAGCTTGGCTAGAGTCATCATTTACTTTCGTATAGTGATTTATTTCTCTGTGCGTCTGTGTGTCACAGCACATGTGTGGTAGTTAGAATTTGTGGAAATCAGTCCCCTCCTTCCATGTGGATCCCAGGGACTGACTTGGATCACCAGGCAGCAGGTGCCTTTATCAGCTCAGCCATTTCACCAGCTTCCTAATCTGATTTTTTAACTACATTTATGAACTAAGTCACTGAAAGAACAGCCCATTAAGTTATGGCTTGCCCCTGTCTCTGGATTAGTGACTTTCATTTTCTTCATGCATTTAAAGCCTTTACAGTGGATTCACAATGGGTGCTCGCTTGTAATAATGGGGAGGCAGCCCTCCGAGTTTTCCTGCTATCCACTGAGGTTGCCTGGCAGTTGGCGAGACCACTGGAAAAGTTAATTAAAGCAGTGAATCATAAAATGTGATGCATACATACCTTAGAGATTTAATTTTAACCTAAAACACATGGATGCTCACTCACTTGCCTTGCTTTTGATGTCATGCCAAGGCCTTTCTTTGTGTCAGGTTCTGCTGGTCTGACTTCTGAGCTGTCTTTCCTTCAAACTGCCCATAATGTGACATCCAGAAGGTCCAGTTTGGGTTTCTTTAATGCATAATGGCCCCTCTAAGACATTACAAAACAGCCTTTTCTATACTTCCAGTCTTTCCCCAGGCTTTAATGTGTGTTTTGCACACCCTGTCTGTCACACTAGTTTATCAAGCAATTTGTGATTGCTAAAGGTCTGGTAGTTTACAAAGGAGTGTATAAATAAGAAGCATTTACTATTAACCTAACCAGGTGTCCATAAACTGATACCGGTAAGTGAGAGAACTCACATGGCTGACTTGGCCATCATGGGTGGAGGGAACAGAAGTGTGTAACTTAATAAGAAACAGCCTCAGGTGTAAGCACTTGGTCCTTTGAGCACCACCTAGAAGGGTTAATAAAGTGAAGAAAGTTCTGTACCCTCATCCATCACGTAGATGAGAAAGGCCTGAAGAGCTCAGAAACAGAAATAGAGACGGCAAGTCCTGGTGCGCAGAGTTGTCTGAAATATGCAGGGCCATTGTGCCATCAAGGTCTTTGTTTGCTCATCTCTGTACTCCACAACTGCACCACCAGGGTTCCCCTGTTCCCAGCCCTGAATAGCTCCATCGACACAAGTTACAGATGAATGGCAAACAGGTCTTTTGTGTCTTTACTGGTTGTCCCTCAAGGATCATGATCTTTCTGTTGGAAGGAGTAAGAAACGGAGGCATTGAAAACTGCTCAAGACCTTAGGTGTGATGAATTCAGGACTCCACCCCAGATGGATTTTTCTAACTCTGAGCTCACTGCTCTAGTGACCTAGCTTGGAGTCTCTGTTTAGCGGCACAGGGTTAATAAAAGAGAAATATATAAAAGTACATACTGAAGACTTTCTTTTGCCTTTAGGTTGGAGCACAGCTTTTCTCCGGCATCTCAGGAAATTTCCTTATTTCTTTGGCCCAAAAATCATCAGTTATTCAAAAATAGTGTGTGCTATTGTATAGAACCATCTCCTAGATACTTAGAATGACCCATCTCCACCTTTCTGTTAGCAAGGCATGGTCAGAGAATCCAGCGTGTCTTCAAGACTATCCTTACTCCAGATAGTTCTCAATTTCATAAGTATTTCCTGTGTTTCTGACTTACATAATCTGTTAGAAGGTGCACCATGGGAGATGAGCTTTTGGCTAAATACCCTGCAAGCTCTCTCATGCTCTCCTTGGATGTGCCTCTCTGAGCACTGTAACTTTCTCTTTTTCAACACTCCATTATCTGCCCTTCCTCCATCTCCACCCTCCCACTCCCCCAAGCTTGCCCCATTCCTTCCCTTCTCCCTTCTCCTTCCCCCTCTCCCCTTACCCCTACCCCACTCCTACCCCCACCCCCATGCTCCCAACTTTTGCCCGGCGATCTTGTTTGCTTCCAATTTCCAGGAGGATCTATATATATTTTTCTTTGGGTTCACCTTGCTATTTGGCTTCTCTAGGCTTGTGAACTGTAGGCTTAATGTCCTTTGCTTATGTCTAGAGTCCACTAATGAGTGAGTACATACCATATTCATCTTTTTGGGTCTGGGTTATCTCACTAAGGATAGTGTTTTCTATTTCCATCCATTTGCATGCAAACTTCAAGATGTCATTGTTTTTTACCTCTGAGTAGTACTCTAATGTGTATATATTCCACACTTTCTTTATCCATTCTTCCATTGAGGGGCACCTAGGTTCTAGCTATTACAAATAATGCTGCTATGAACATAGTTGCACAAATGCTTTCATGGTATGATTGGGCATCTCTTGGGTATATTCCCAAGAGTGGTATTGCTGGATCCTGAGGTAGGTTGATTCCCAATTTCCTGAGAAACCGCCACACTGATTTCCAAAGTGGTTGCACAAGTTTGCATTCCCACCAGCAATGGATGAGTATTCCTCTTACTCCACATCCTCTCCAGCATAGGCAATCATTGGTGTTTTTGATT
>PVIU01020062.1:0-34809 GCA_004026605.1 Ondatra zibethicus
TTTTTATCAAACTGGTCATGCACCTTGGCCACATTTACTTCTCTGTGCCTAAGCTCTTTTCAGAGTTTTATTGTGTCTCTCTCACTGTGAGAAGGACATTGTGGAGTCTTCTCTTGAAGATTTTTCATCTCTTGTCTACAATCTCTTCTTCTGCGTTTCTCTTCCCTACCTAAAAATATGTCCACAGTATCCAAATTGTGACTGCAGATATATTTATTAAACCAAGCATATTGGCGCACACCTGTTGCCTGAGCACCTGAGAGGTAGAGGTGGGGGACCAGGAGCTCACGCTTGTCTTCAGCTACAGAGCAAGTTCAAGGCAATGAGCACCTTATCTCTATCTACCTCTCCCATCTTAAAAAAAAAAAAACTAAAGAAAGGAAAAGAAAATCCCATCCATTCACCCTAGTCTCTATATACCTCTGGCTTTAAATTACAGCCAACCCTTCAAAATTAGGAGTCAGTCTAATATCCTACATAGTTCTGTTGCTTTTGTTTAAGTCAGTTTATTAATAATCTTTTTTCTCAGTGTACATTTTCTTCGGTTTTCATACTGCATTTGATACCATTTAATATTTGAAACTCTCTCATGCCACAAATCTTTGAAATCTCTCAATAATGCATCTCACAATTTATCAACCACTGCTTCCTTCTCATTTATCCTCTTCTCCCCTCCCTTCCACCTATCATTGCAGAAATTCCTTTCTAGGCACTTCCATTTCCCCTTTACGGTCCGATCCATTTGCAGAAATTCAATAACTGGTTTGTCGAAAGGGTCCCCACCATCTTTATCTGAAGCTTATAGCTCTTGAAAAGTCAGTTGTTGATTGGACCTTTCCACCTGAGTATCCCATTAGGACCTCAAATTCACCATGTCTCTAAATGAATTCTTCATTATCTTCTCCTGATATGTCTCTTCCCCTTCTTCTATAAGACCACAGCACTCATTAATCATCCCACATCAATAAGTTGACATCATCTGAGTCACAGTTAATTTGCTTCATTCCTGCCAATACAAATATATTCTCTCTAATTATGTTAATGTCTTAGAGGATGTCTTTTACATACTTCACTTAATATATATAATTTAGTCATTTTATGATAACATACGTATGTGTATGTATTTATATACGTATATGTGTATGGGTATTCATATATATACCATGATACACAGAGATAGCACATATAGACATGGTCATCAAACTTGCCTCAGATTCCCTTTCATTCCTTGTCCCCTCCTCCTTCTCTCATCAATTTCTGTGGGCTTTCCATCATTATAGGTTATTTTTCTGTTTTTAGAATGATACACATATTTCTTGTTCTTGATTGACATTTGTGTTCTTTGATAAAGTATGTGTTTACATATTTGGATAAAAGTTCAAATTGTTTATGAAACATATTCACAATAACCATGTATTCAGCTGTTAATAGCCAATAAAATATTAATTATTTCTGAGTATTGAGAATGCTTTACATACCCTGATGCAAACCCTGTGGTAGATACATGATCTATAAACATTTTACTACCAACTTCTGACTTGAGTTTTAGTTTTGTTTTTTTGTTTTTTGTTTGTTTGAGTTTTGTTTTTATTTGGTTAGGTTTTTGGTTTTGTTTTTTTTTTCTTGACAGTGTCTCTTAAAGAGAAGCTCATAATACATAGACTAACTATTTTTACAGATCATGCTTTGAGTATTGTGTCTAATAATGTTTTGCCTAAAGTTATAAATATTTCTGCCTATACCTTCTCTATGGTTATGTCATTGTAAATTTCATTTTTATATCTATGATCCATTTCAGTCAACTTCAGGGTACAGGGCTTGATTAAAATTCCTTGTTTTACAAATGAAAATAATTAGGTGCCATTTATCTAATTCTTCACTTAGTTGAGAACCAATTTGTATGTTCATCTCCTCATTGTCCGAGACTCTATATTAGCCATGGATATTTTGTCTGCAATGACATCAACAGGTCTTAATTATTACAAATTCATTAGTTGTAAAATCAGGTAGCATGCTGTTTTTGAAAGTTCCTTTGTCTAGTATAGGTCTATTTCATTTACATACAAATTTTATGAATTGTGACCAGTACTGCATTGATAACATAAGTCAACTTAAAAATATAGATACATTAAAGTTATAAAGACTTCAGATCTCCATCATTACATTTGGTAAGTCTGATTAAATTTACTTCAGCAACATCCAATGGTATAAATATTTCACATATCCCCTCAGATTCATTCCAACATAGTGTTCTGTTGATTGTTTCTTACTCTTTATTCTTTGGCTCTTTGAGGGTCTGCCACCAGCTCTCAATAAACACATACGGAATCTTATTCTTTCTTATGAATGCCCCATCTTAGCTTGGCTTATTTATAGCCAGCTTTTCTTAATTTAAATTATCCCATCCACCTTTTGCCTCTTGGCTTTTATCTTCCTCTATTTCATCTTTCTCTATTTTCTTTACTTCTTACTGTGTGACTTGCTATGTAGCTGAGTGGTTGGTGCCTGATGTCCTCCTCCTTCCTCTCTTGCTCCTTGATCTCCTCTTCCTAGATTTCTCCTCCTATTTATTCTCTCTGCCTGCCAGCCCCCATATATCCTTTCTCCTGTTTCACTATTGGCTGTTCAGTTCTTTATTAAACAAATCAGGTGCTTTAGACAGGCAAAGTAATACAGCTTCACAGAGTTAAACAAATGCAGCATAAAGGAATGCAGCAGACCTTTGCATCATTAAAACAATGTTCCACTGTTGTAGGAGGCCACTTGTTTGTTCCTGGCTGCTCAGCCCCAAAATAATCACACAGAAACCATATTATTTGCAATACTGTTTGACCAATAGCTTAAGCGTATTTCTGGCTAACTCTTATATCTTAAACTAGCCCATCTCCATCAATCTGTGTATTGCCACGTGGCTGTGGTGGCAGCTACATGGCGACTCACTGACTTTGCCTTCTTTCTCCCAACATTCAGTTTAGCTTTCCCTGCCTGGCTAAATTCTGCCTTGCTATAGGCCAAAGCAGTTTCTTTATTCATTAACCAATAAAAGCAAAACAATGGCAGAAGGACCTCCCACACCATTTCATGGCATAGAGCAATGTAGCACATTTTCAAATAATATTCTACAACAATAGGTGTTCTATTTTGTCATATGCTATGTGTTTTCCATTTCTATAAATATTGTCAGTATTTGTTCTGGAATGTAGTTTCTTGAAAATTAGAGGCTAGTATGATTCTTTTGGGTCTTGCTACCAAGTTCTGTTAGGTGGGACCAGAGTAACACTTGGCTAGGCCCCCTCCTCGCAACCAAAAATTGCATATGATTTCTGACTGGTCTGGCAGGTTTAAGGCATTTTCTGTTCTTCCTGATGTGAACAGGATACTTCTGGGTCAAAGATAAGCTCATAAGGCCTACTTCCTCAAATTATTTCGGGTGCTTCTTTTCCTTACCCTGGGTAGTTTCATTACACGTGTGAGCTGGTTGTTACTCAGCTTGGTATCCGAGGACTTTCTGTACAGATTCTCAGAGTACTCTCCCTCCACGACCCTCTGCCCTGATGTTGTTTCCTACAAATTCTAACTTCTTGGGACCTTTCCCTCTTTGGGCTTTCACCTGCCTTCTCAATTCAGAAACCCCTGGAATCTGTCTGAGTTCCTCTTCCTACTCCACCATCTGGAAACTCTGTCATTAATCTCAGGGTGCTCAGAAGGCTTACTTCACGTGTCTCTCAACTCTCTGGGACCACTGCCATTCACTGTCTCATACCTTGTATCTTGAAAGACTTTGTTACATATATTTTGTCCATTTTTAAATTATTATAAGCAAAAAGGCAAACTCAACCCCTATTCCTCCACCTTGACTATGAATAAAAAGAAAAGTGCAATTTCATTCTCTTCATTCATTCCTTTTCTCCACCCCACTTTCACCTTGTCTTTTTCATTCTAATATTCTCACCGTGATAGAATGAAAACAACTGCGAACTAGCTCTTAGTTACAAAAACTCACAGATTCTCAAGGCTTGTATCATGCCTCAGATAGATCCTATCATCAAAACAAGACACAGTATTCCAGAAACTTCAAGCACATGCTGGATTTGTTCTGCTAATTTATGAAATATTTCATTAACAAAGTTGGAAGTAATATAAATATTCCCAAGAACAACCCTGCTTACCTCTGCCATATTAGTCTGTGGTTAAAGTTCCTTTAAGTCCCTTCTCCAGTATGTTCCCCTCCCCCTTTGAGGTCCCTGTTATCTAGGAGTTAATGTTTTCGTGTCCATAGACTTCTATGCTGTGGGACAATGGTCGTTTATCCTGTCACTTGTATTATTTTTAATAAAACGCTGTTTGGCCAGTAGCCAGGCAGGAAGGATAGGTGGGGCGATGAGAACAGGAGAATTCTGGGAAGAGGAGAGCTCAGTCTGCGGTCATCACCCAGCTGCAGAGGAAGCAAGATGAGAGAACCTCGCTGATATAAGGTACCAAGCCACGTGGCTAGCCCAGACAAGAATAATGGGCTAATGTACAATGTAAGAAAGAGTGAATAAGAAGCCTGAGCTAATAGGCCAACCAGTTTATAATTAATGTAGACCTCTGTGTGTTTCTTTGTGACTGAACGACTATGGGACCTGATGGGACAGACACCTCTGTCAACACTTCTATCTGTGCAGTGAACTGAGTTTCTTCATTTTAAGATGTAGTCTTCAGCTTGGAACCGTTAAGTAACAAGCACTCTGTCGTTCAGGTTATAACTAACGGAGTTAGTACTAGGTGCCCAGGGATATGCATTTTCCTACATTCAGCCTCCTAAAGTCCTGTTTAAATCAACTAATCCCAATTTTGACTTCCATCCCTGAATTAAACATGTTTCTTGTGTGACTTTACAGTGCTCTTAAAACACTAGTTTAATTTAGTTTGAGGTCTCTTTCTCTGTGAACTTCTTCAAACTTAACAACTGTATTTGAGGATTTCCCCCTTAGTATTACAGTGAATTTTCTTGTTCCTATATCTTGCTTGTTTTTCTCCTATAATTGGAATGACTTATTTTCCCAGATTCAGTGGATCAAAAAAATCACACTAAGCTCCGCAGTTGATTTGGCAAAGCATCTTGCTCATTCTTTCATTTAGCCATGTCGGACATGGACAACAAAGAACAGATGACCAGTGACATTTATTTGTTCTCTTTCCTTCCGTCTGGAAATTCTGTTACTCCATTCAGCCTTACAGCAAATTCAGTTTGCATCTCTTCCCTCGGTATTTTTTTTCATATTTTTAATACATGATTGCCTTCTTCTATGTGATAACTTTGTCTTTTTATCCCAGAGAACTTCTGCCTTCATACATAATAGGATTTCTGTAACAATTATTAAGTTAAATTCTGCCCCTAAAATCTAGATATCATAGAGAATGTAGGACTTGACACATGTGTTGTTTGTTTTGAGTTCATTTTCATTCATTAAAAAATCCTGAGTACCAAGGGTTCTCCAGCAGAGGGCAGAGGCACACACCTCAGTATTTGGGAGGTGGGATCAGTATCCTTCTTTGCTATGATAAGTTTGAGGCCAGCCTGGACTATGTGAGACCCAGATCAAAATAACAAGAAGAAAGAAAAGAAAAAAGTTTTCTTAGGTTTGAACACATGGAAAACATTCAAAATAGCTAGGGTTCTGACCTATGGAGACTTGCTACCCAGTGTCTCTCCACCCAGCCTCTGAAACAGGAAAGGAATGTCAACTCTGACCTTCCACCCACAGAAAACGGCATTAACATCTTACAGCAAGTGGGTTGAAAGACACTTGGATCCAAGCAATGATATTAGACCAAATTTCACACTGATATCATCTGATGTTATCTTGGACCTCAGACGTTTTGTTCTGTGTTGGCGTGATTATATGTCATTATTGCCATGTGAAGTGGCTCTGAAATGAAAGAGGCTGCTATCAATGGGTCTCTTTTATGGTCACCGAGCTAACTAGCAGCCCTGCTTGAGCTGGAATGATGGGTACCATGGATTCCACAGCCAATTCTATGCAAGCGTCGTGCCGTTTTATAGATTCCTTTGCCTGCAACTAAAATAGGATAGTGACTTTGAAACTATTCATTTCACAAGGCTAAAAATAAATTATGTACGAATGCTGCATATTATGAAAGAAAGGGATATGATATAGAAAAAAAGCAAATGATACTGGGTAGAAATACTTGGGTTTACTTCTATGATTGGTATACTTAATTTCACTGAGCTAGGTAGATAAACTAAAAAGTGAGAAGAGAAAAATATTCTAAAGCCAGAATAAAATTTCCAAGCTGCTTTTTTTTTTCAACTCTGGGTGCATGGACACCATTGACCTGGGCACATACTATTTAATCACTTACTTTCCTGCAGAACAGACTAGAAATGTGCTAAGGGGTCATGAAAAAAGTAATCACGTCTCTATCATGGTCTGCTATCTCATCTTGAGTTCCATTCGTTTGTTGCAGGAGCATAGCCATACCCTGAGCCTCTTATGACGGGATCACTGAACACACCCTTGGGGATGCATCAGTGAGCAGCCTTCTGGCACTCACATAGGTCAGTGAGCATTGATTGGGCACCTATGGTATGCTCACCACAGTGGTAGGTTTTACAATGAATATAATATGATCTCTGGTTTTAAGGCTCTCACAACTAAATCGCACTATCAAAACAAAACTTTAAGATACAGTATTACAAACTACTGGATCACACCAGAAGCAAATACATCATTCCTCCACAGTATTGTCCAATGATGTATATCTATCTGGTCTGTGCGTTCTGAGCAGTCAATTAGTGTTCTAATTTAGTTGGGTTCATCCTAACTTTGGCAAAATGAAACAGAATATTTTATCCAGAACTTAATTTTTTAAAAAAATGAAAAACTTTAAATAGCCTGCTGAACCCATACCTTATAATGGGTTAGATATATTAAATAGAAAAAAACAAATCTGTGCATATTCATTATACAAGTATACCCAGTACTAATGTTTAATAACCAATATACATATCTAACTAATATATAATTATAGTATGAGCAGTCTTGCTCATAGTGTTACTCAAGAGAGTGTCATCATCATTGCATAGCTGAGTTCCTTATCTTCTAGTTCTGTTGGTTTTATCAGTATGTTTGCTGTTCAAATGGTGCCTCGCTAGGTGGCTTAGTTTTTAATCAAAGGCTGGCCTACTTTTGAGAGAGTTGCCATTTCTTCCTTTACTATTCTCAAGGTGCAGGTTTCAAGTCTTTGCCAGATACTTTACTATAATGCTAATTCTTACGGCTCCCAATTTGATATTGCACAAGTGTTCACAGCTCTGGGCCACAGAAGGCTCCGTCTCTCCTGGCGCCTATTCTGGACTGTTGCCTGATACAGCCATCAATTCTTTGTTTGCACAAAAATGTGGTCGTGCGAAGGCTTCAATAGCACACCTTGACCTTGGAAAAGGAAAGAATAGCATGGGCTCGGTGCACCCCAGAAAGCTTTCTGACTTGTGAAAGCGGCTCTTGCTTCCTCCTGGGGTTTCTGTGAGTAATCAGTGTGTACCTGTTTATGTGATGCTGGCATTATCATAAGAATGAACAAAGAACCTGGGGAACACAGAGCTGAGCATGACCAACCCTGAGATAACAATAATGCCTGATGATAATGATTAGAAATTCCTGTCTCTATTGTTGATACCCTTTGACTTATGCTTAAGCAGGTTTTGACATGGTGTAACTTGTTTTTTCTAAGGGAGATGGCTTCAGAGTAGAGGATGCTCTGGAGAGGTGAGTGACAAAGGCAAGGAGAACAGTTAGCATCTCAGCAACAATACCAATAAAAGTCAATGAAGAGCTCAGCGGAATAGGTGATAGAGAAAATGGAAGTGAAAAAGACATTTTGAATGTAGTTTAAAGAGATTTAAAACAAATTGGATAAGAGAATCAAGGAAACATAGAAACCAAGGGTAGAGTTCAGACTTCTAAATCAGACAATTGGATAGATTATGAAACCATTAGTCAAATTAAACATATAGGAAGTGAGGGTTGGGAGATGGCTCAGTGGATAAAATTCTTGCTGTGCCAGCAGAAGAACTGATTTCTGATCTTATGCACTCATGCAGAAAAGCTGGGCACAGACATACACAGTGTATGTCTGCAACTCAAGGGCTGAAGAGGCCAAGACAGATGGACCCTGGGAACTTCCTGGCCTGACAGTCTAATTGAAATGACAAGCTCCAGGTTTAATGAGAGACCTTGTCTCAAACAATAACAAAGAGTGGTAGAGGAAGACATCTGGCATCGACCACTGGTTTCCACGTGAGCACATCTGGGCAGATGCACCCCACATACATGGGTACAGCACACACATGGGTACAAATGCACACACACACACACACACACACACACACACACACACACCAAACTGGTGTATTTTTCTTTGGAGAAATAGAGAGGAAAGGGAAGAATTGAAAAGCTACTCTGACAAGAGGGGTCCTTACCTCATGGACTGACCTCTGATCAACTTCCTCATAAAACAGTATAAGGGGCAAATTGAACTCTATAGGCAACAAAAGAAACCCAGCTTCCTCAAGTCATATAAGCAAGACTATTCTTGGAGCATGGGAAGCATCAACAGTTCCAGGCTAAGCCATTGGCCTATGAGCTACCAGTGTAGTTGGTTTTCCTTACCAAAGGTCCCTGAAAAGGAGGTATTAGCAGTTTCAAGTATTTCTTTCTTTCTACAGCTACACTCTTTGCAGTGTGTCCTTACAGAAGTTTCCCTAAAAGTAAACTTTATTTTTCTTTCCCTTGACTTTGAATTTGACTAAGAAGGTATCAGTCAGCAAGCATGATTCTAGCCAGGACCTGGGATGTGACTTGTAGCAGGGCTCACCCTTCTGCACGTCACTCACCATTATGCACAGTAGAACTACTTTGAGGTCCCATATTACCCCAACTAGAATAGCTAAGAACAACAGCAACAAAAAATTGACAATGAATTATGGTATTGACGTGGGTTAAATGGGCAAAGGGGAATACTCATTCACTGTTAGTGGAAGTAAAACTGATACAGTCAGTATGAAAATCAGTATTAAGGTTCCTCAACAAGCTAGAAATGGATCTATCCTGTGATCCAACTATTCCACTCCTTGGCATATTTCAAAGCACCTTACATCCTACTCCAGAGATACTTGCTCATCCATGTTAATTGCTGCTCTATCCACAATAGGCAGGAGATGGAAACCACATCGGTGTTTATCAGTTGATAATGACATTGTGGTACATTTATGAAATGAAATATCATTCTTCTGTAAAGAAAAATGAAAACTGAAATTCTTAGGTAAATGGATGGAGCTGGAAACCATCTCTCTAAGTGAGGTAACCCAAACACAGGAATATAAACACCACATGCCTCCCTTATGTTTCTATACCAGCTTTGAATCTTTAGATATGTGTGTTTACATTGGAGTACTCGCAGAAATCAGGGTCATAGGGGTATCTTAAGGGAAGGAGGTCTATAGTGATATTTCATTTGTATTTTAATAAATAAAGCCTGCCTGAAGACCAGAGAGTAAACAGCCGCACTGAACAGCCTTACAGATCAGGCAGTGGTGGCACACACCTTTAATCCCAGTAGCCACACTAGTTTGCCATAGAAATTGGGCAGTAGAGGTGTATGCCTTTAATCCCAGCACTGGAATATAAGACACGAGGAGACAGCTCTCACACACAGTCTCAATCTGAGATTACTGGAGGCAGGGTCGCCATTTCGGACCAAGGTAGAGGTAAGAGCCAGTGACTGGATGCTTTGCTTTTCTGATCCTCATGTTGGACCTCGATTTCTGTCTCTGGGTTTTTATTAATCGTGCTACAGAGGTAGACTACAGATGGTAGGCGGGAGAAATGGAAGAAATAATGGAAAGTCAAGGTTACATGGGGTTGGGGATGAGAGGGCAGGAAACTGGTATGGAGAGGAATGGCGAACACTAAAGACCACTGAAAAGGCCATATTGAACCCTACTACTGTAGAAGCTTCCTAAAATATGTAAAATCACATATATAAAAGAATTTTAAATGGAATTGCCCCATAATGAAGGACAATACCTCTCCCAGTAACTATACACTGCCAAATATACAGTCCCATGTATATGTACCTCTTTTCCAGTTGTTGGTCAATGGTGTCCCCCAAACATTATTACCATTGCTCTGGGTTATCCTCCAGAACTTTTTGTTTGTTTGTTTTTGTTTTTTGAGACAGGGTTTCTCTGTAGTTTTGGAGTCTGTCCTGGAACTCACTCTGTAGACCAGGCTGACCTCAAACTCACAGAGATCTGCCTGCCTCTGCCTCCTAAGTGCTGGGATTAAAGGCATGTGCCACCACTGCCCAGCTGAAGGGAAGACACCATATACTTGATCTTAGGACATGGAGAAATCAAGCTGACACTGACATAGTATGACTTTATCATTATTGGTTAATTTTCCTAGTGTTCTATGCACACTTCCAGAGCCAAAAAGTAATGAACAATTTCACCCATTGGAGAGACACAGTAACAACTTGCTTGTAAAGATATGCCCACTGCAGAAAAAAAAGGGGGGGGCAAGAATGCTATGGAAGTAACAAACCATTTCCTGGTTGGATTTAAGGCACATTTCACAAAATAAAACCCATTCCTGAGTCCATAAACTAGGCCCAAAACTGTAGCTAGCTATGTCATAGACCCTAGGAGAGAACCTAATACTATAACCATGCTAAATCAATATAGCAATAAACAGTCCCCTACATTCTTACTTTTATACCCATAGATAAATACATCTCTTGGCCCTCGTCAGAGATATCTCTTCTTGCAGTCGATGAAAATTAACACAGAGACTTGCGTCTGGACAGTGTGCAGAGAATAATAGATTGGGGAGCACTTGGCACTGAATAAATAAGACATCTATATCAGAAACCCCTCTCCAAGGCTCAAAGTTTGGGGAAGAGGGGAGAAAGATTATAAGGGCCAGACGTAGTAGAAGTCTACGGCAGAACAGTGTTTGCCAGACATGTCAAGGCATACACATGTGAGCTCGCAGGGGCTATGTCCGAATGCACAAGATCGTCACAAGATCAAGGCAGCCAAGGAAAGCTCTGTGTGGATGAGGGAAGGGATCATAAAGTGCCATTCATGCCAGCTGAGGAGCTATTGGCAATTGGTAGCTGCTGAGCGAAGAAGGAATCAGTTTTCTTCAGGGATGGGGGTTCCTGAAGGCTACCCATGTCCCAGCAGGTGGTCCTATACCCAAGCACATGCAAGTAGCTAGAAGTAAATTTAGTGGGTGTAAAAAAGATAATGGTCACATGAATTTGGGAGGGGAAAGTGTGGGGAAGGGTTATGGGAAATCAGCGGAAAGGGACTGAGAGTCGATTGATCACAACACATTGCCAACGTGTATGAAACACACAAACCAAAACACACTGAAGTTTCGGGTGCGGAAAAGAGCTTCTCCCTGGACATCCATTTGGGCCCTATGCTTCTTTCAAAGTGCATAGATTACCATCTCCATGATAAAGAAAATTTTCCTATGAAACAAATTAGGTAAAAATTGGACTGCTCTCCTTGGGGTAAATGCTTGCTATTTTCTCAGATTTCTACAGTGTTTGCGTGAAATTACACCAAACCAATGGGTAATGCTTGAGGCTGCGCACCAAAGACGACCTGAGGCAATAGCTATTCTATACTCTGAAGCTTGGGGGTGCTTTGTTATGCAGCGAAGAATGACCGATACAACCATTAAGTAAAGCGGGTGGTGCCTGCTGGTCTCACCAACTACATTCAGCCTTCCTAAGATTAGTACGCTGTCTAGGCACAGGCTGCTCTGAGAGGCAGCTGCACCTAGCAAGACCGAAGTCCAACCTGGTCACAATCATTATATGACCCTTCGTCGATTTTCAGCTACCATTAAAAAAAAAAAATCTGGTTCTGATAACGAATGGCCCTGCACTATGCTACGCTTTAGAGCAGAACAGAATCCCACCGCCAGAAGTGTGCTTTTCCAAGTCTTAATTACTCCTGACTCAAGAAATTCTTGCTATTTTAAATCTCAACTTCTTTTTCCAATTCTGTTTTCAAACTTTTACTTAGGCTAGGTAAGGGGAGGGGGGTGTCTCATTTTGTTTTCTCAGGACATCAGATCCTAACTTTAAATTCTTGAAGACAAGTATTAAGTAGACCTTTTGACCCTTCTTTCTCCAGGTAAACAACACAAACTCATTTAAGCTCTCCCAGAGGTTCTGTTTGCCAATTATTTGCCCATCTCCCTCATATTTTCCAGATACTTTCCACTTTGTTTTATTTCTTCTAAGCTATAAGACCAAAATTCAGGTTGGCTTTATGTCTCAGGTGGTGCCAAGTAGTAACTTTATACTTTGGGTCAAGGTTGAGATACAGGGCTATGGAGATGGGTTGGTTCCTTCTTGGTTTTCCCAGCCTCTTCTGGCACCCCAAATATTTGGTGTTAGTTTAGGGAGTTTCAAAATCTTAATCTGTATTTGGACTCTTCCATAATGACTCCACATTACTAATTATTCTTAATATTTTTTTACTTCTGCTAAGATGTAGATTATCTAGATCTGTGCTTTCAAGATGTAAAGAGGAACACATAATGTACTTAGAGTGAGCATACACCATTTTTACAAGACTAAACATAGTATCAACAAATCATGTGTTTCCAAAAGATTTTTACCCAGAGATAAAACTAAAAAATGGCACAATTTCTGTAAAAATTTCCCCCAAAGTGGGCAAGAAGCCTAACAAAAACTATGGCAATAATACACACTAATGTTGCTTGAATATTAGCACTCTTCTGGGCACTGTGGTTCCTATCTTACATTAGGTTCTCTACAAGAAGACTAATTGGCAAGAAACTGGTGAGGATGGTTTATTAAGGAACTGATCCAAAGACATCCAGGTAAGGGAAAGGAGGAAGCAGAATAGGCAAGGAATAAATACCAGGCAAGACTTCTATCAGAGATCTTCAGGCCTGAGGCCAGAGTTCAGTAGTCCCCAAATATGATCACTGTCTCTGTTCCATTGCCCTGGACATGAATGAATTCCCATGCAAATCTACCTCTGTGTAACAGAAAAGTATTCCTAGCAGCTTAATGATAGTGTGTTGAAAAGATGTTTAGGCACATATCTTTGGAAGTACGAAGAGGCTCAGTGTGTTAGTTTTCTTTTACTGTGGTAAGGTACTATGAACAAGGCAACTTATAGAAAAAACAGTTGACTTGGCGCTTATATTTTAGAGGATTAGAGTCCACGGCCATTATCATGGGATGCAGGACAGCAGACGCGCTGGCGTGTCGCTGGAGCAGGAGCTGAGAGATTACATCTTGATCTACAAGTATGAGTCAAAGACAACTAATTGGAAGTATTGGTAGTGGTGTGGGCTTTTGAAACCTCATACCTCTTCCAAAAAGATCACACCTCCTTGTCTTTCCAAAATAGTTCTACAAACTTGGAATTAAGTATTCAAATATATGAACCTATAAAGACCATTGTCATTCTAATAATCACACCAAATGTGCTGACTGCTTTTTTTTTTTCAACTTGACATATACCTAGACATATCTGGGAAGAAGGTATCTTAATTAAGAAAGTGCCTCTAATATTAGCTTTTAGGCAAATCTGAAAGGCGTTTTCTTGATTAACAATTGATGTAGAAGGGCCTACCTATTTGCTGCAGGTGGTGCCACTCCTGGGTGGCCATGGGTAAGAGATAATTTTCTGGAACATGAGCACCCTAGTAGTGGTTATAACACTATTTCAGTTAGAATTTCTATTACTATCATGAGACACACAGACCAAAAAGCAAATTGAGGAAGAAAGGGTTTATTTGGCCATGTTATAGTTCATCACTGAGGCAAGCCAGGACAAGAACTCAAAGAGGGCAGGAACCTGGAGGGAGGAGCTGATGCAGAGGCCATGGAGGAGGGCTGCTTACTGGTTTTCTCCTCACGGTTTGCTTAGCCTGCTTTCTCAAAGAACCCAGGACCAGCAGCCCAGGTATGGCACCACTCACAATGTGCTGGGCTTTCCCCCATCAATACTAGATCATAAAATGCCTTATAATTGGACCTTCTGGAGGCATTTTCTCAATTGAGATTCTCTCCTTTCAAATGATTCTAGCTTGTGTCAAGTTGATATAAAAACAATGCAGCCCATTCTCCCAGTCACCATAAGCTGTCATTATTCACTCAGAAAAGAGTGGGAACTAATAGGCCCTTTCCTAGCCCATGAAGAAATGGTGATGGGTCCAATCGCGCAAGTCATCACTATAGACACAGTGAATGCATGAGTGTAGTGGCCGTGTCCTGTCAGGAAGACTCTCTTCCACTTCAGTTCCCCCCACCCAACCCCTGGCTCTTACAGTCTTTCTGCCCCATCTTCCTTGTTGTTCTTCAGACTTTGGGAGCTGGATGATGGAGATATCTTGTTTAAGATTAACCATTTCACTTATTCTTTCAATTTTAACTAGTCATAAGTCTCTATATTGACCAGCAACCTTTGCAAAACTCTTCTCTGATGAGAGTTGAGAGCCGCACTGATCTATGTGTATAAAGATAAGAATTTAGAAGGCAGTTTAATTCTTGTCTGTTTCCCCTCGGGTCTATGACTTCACCAGCCAGGATGCTTAGAGAGCTTTACTGTGCCAGGCATGAGTTTTCTCCTGTAGAAAGGGCCTTACAGTCAGTCATACACCCACAACTCATGCTAGTAGCTAATGTCATTTTATAACCTTCATGGGATTTGAGAAAGCAAAAATGTAAGGAAAGAGCTTGCCCACTTATTTTGTATAACAATTCATAATATCTCAAAGAATGTTTATTTGTGCTTGTTTTATAATGTATACGAATCACTGAAATCTTTCTTAAAATGAAGGCTCATATGGGAAGTAAGTAGTTTTCCTAATTATTTGAAATACACTCTCAAAGGTGCCACAGAACACACATGAGAATCTCCAATACAACCCAACTCTCATATTTTATGACTAGATGGCGTAGTCACAAGGAAGTAACAGGCTACACATAAAGAAAAACAGTGCACCGGCCAGTGGTGGCGCACGCCTTTAATCCCAGCACTCGGGAGGCAGAGGCAGGTGGATCTCTGTGAGTTCCAAGATAGGCTCCAAAGCTACAGAGAAACCCTGTCTCGAAAAACCAGAAGAAAAAGAAAAGGAAAACAGTGCAGGAGACATAAGTCCCTTGTTAGCAAGCGAGTAATCTCCCACCTCAACACCACATTGTCAAGATGATGAGAGGACCAATGCTAATAGATGGAAGAGTCATGAATTGAACCCAAGATTTTAAACCAGTCATTGGAAATAAATGTCATATGTTGAAGATGGAGAGATTACACATGAAAATTAGATACTGGAAAGATGGTATATAGGTGATAATAGACTGGTAGATAGGTGGTAGAGGAATATACATTAGTTTTATTGTGCTATGTATATATGTGTATAAGAGAAAGAAATAGAAACTCTAAAAGGGAAAAATCAAAGTATTGGAGATGAAAATATACGTGACAGAAATATACGTATGTTAAATACTTGAGAAGAAAACTTAAGAAACTGAAAGATAAAACTATAGAAATTAGCCAAAATGAAGCACAAATAGATCAGAAAGCACTTTTAAAAGAACAGAGAATCATGTAAGTAGGGGACACATTCGCAGCCAAATGTCCATATATTTGGAATCCTCAGAAGGGGACAGTTAAAAATAGGAAGTGGAGTCCCAGCCCATGTAGCCTAATTTGAGTCACCCAGAACTCTTTGATTTCAGTTCTGGGTGATGCCAAGAAGGAGCAATTTCAGTATCAACTAGAAACCAGGAGCAGGGGTGGGGAGCAGTTACCTTGTATCATCGGTTAAGAAGGCAACAGGGCAAAAAGGATTGTTAGGAAGCGCTACTCATACTGCACTAAATTATATCACAGGAGACTTTTATAATGAAAAGTTAGAGACAGAAAAGGGGAAAATGAAATTCTGCAGGAAGCGTACAAACACTCCTGTGGGAAAAAAAAAGCCACAAAAATCAACATGAGAAATGAGACTTTGCTGAAGCTGTGGCTGGGCATGGCTTTTGAGCTTGTTAGGAAACAGTCATAACTGATTCCCATATGAAGCCCAGCCTACGGCAGCTAAGAAACTAAAAATAGAAATGGCTTTTGCTTGCAGTTGATTTGGGCAGTTTTATTTGTTAAAGGTTGAAAACACGCAAGCTAAACGTGTTAAAACAAAACTCATGTCAAGAAGGTATCGACTCTCTCTAAGTGAAAGAACCGGGGGGGGGGGTGAGAGGGAACCGGGAGAAAGAAGGATAATTTTGCTGTATATGTTGGCCTTTGGGATTTAAGCAGTTTCTCTAGATGGCTTCGGGCTTGAGCCAGCACAGCATCTCCAGTTCCCGCTTGATGTGTGTCCCTACTATAGCCCCAAGCATGGAGTAATTGCTGATAGCTAAGCATGACCGGTTTCTATCTACTTTCAGCTGATAGTTTTCAGTTCTTTGCCTTTTTCTTCATGTCATGATTTGAAAGTCAAAAATGTATTCTTTTATAAGTCAAATAATAAGTGTATCATTATATTAGTTTAAAATGAATTAGTGAATCTTTTTCTCGCTTGCCCACCATAAGTAGGTGGTAAGAGCTGAAAACACCACTCGTGTTGCTGAAAACACCACTCGTGATGGTTGTAAGACACAGAAAAATTAATCTCAGTCTGACTTGGAAATTTTCTCCCTTTTGGCCACCTTCCATACTAATGGAAGGAGCTGTGCAGGTAGCTGTGGCAGAAAAGCCATCAGTGATCTCCCCTGGCAGTGGACCCTGAGTGCTAGAATATTAACCTACTAGGAAAGATGTGTGCCCTGGTGCAATAATGGCATGACAGTTGTGGAGCAAACCATCAGCTTTTGATTGCATTTGAGGCCTGATCCAAAAGAGGGAATTCTTGTCCGGCACTGCAGATATAATCAGGACTTAAAAATTGGGACAGTCATAAGCACTATAGGGGGCATAATGTTGTTGTTTTGCCAAGTGGACATGCTGTCCAATTGCCTTCTAACTATATACTATGTTTATAATCTTAGATTAATGCTGTTCTCAGTCTTGGCTAGAGAGGTGCCTTTTTACAGTGTGCAATAGTTAGAGAAGACATGCATAACTGGTCAGCATTGACAGTAAGTGGCATTTGTGTCATCAGAACTAAGTGGGACATATATATTAACTTCCTTTTCTCCACCCCAAACTCAGGGAGCATGAAGACAGAGGGAGAGGAAAGAAGGTGCAAGCAGGAGGCAGAGGAAGAGAAATGCTCTCTCCCAAACAGGAAATAGCCGCTGTACTCACAAACTCGAGTGAATGTGGTTCCCAATTGCTGCATGGATGGGTGAGAGGCTCATGACTTTCTACTTAGAGATGACAGGCTACTGGCAGTAGGTAATGGTGGTTGTAGGAAAAGGAGCCATCTTTCGTTAGTAGTATAGTTGCTGTTGCCTGTGCTTTGGTGCATAGCCCAACACTCATACATATGTGCACAGCATTAACAGGAGTGAGCGTGGGGGGAAGGGGCGGTAGGGATGGATATGACCAAGAAACATAATATACATGCATAAAATTCTCAAAGAATAAATAAAAAAATTCTTTAAAAATTGTTTAAAAGTGTTAGAGCCGGGCGTAGTGGCACATGCCTTTAATCTCAGCCCTCATGAGACAGAGCAAAGTAGATCTCTGTGAGTTCAATGCCTGCCTGGTATTCAAAGGGAGTTTCAGGCTAGCTAGGGCTACACAGTGAGGTCATGTCTCAAAACAAAACAAAATAAAAACTAACAAATGATTAATTTTTTTAAGTAATGGTTATATCTTTTCCAATTTTGTCGAAATGTATAAACTTACACATCCAAGAAGCTCAATAACCATAAAATACATGGAACATAATATGTCTACACTGAGGAACAGTCTACCAAATTTTGTTAAAATTAGGAATCATGAGAAGAGTCATTAAGATAGCTAGAAGAAAATTACATGTATATACAGAAGGGGCGAGGGTGAAGATAACAGCAGATTCCTTCCCAGAAATAATGCAAGTTAGAAGCAGTAGAGAAACATTTTTAAGAAACTGTAAAAAAGAAAAAAATATGTCAACCTAGAATTTTTTAGTGAACAAAAATATCTTTCAAAAATGAAGGAAAATACTTTTTCAGATTTATAGAGAGCTGGAAGAATTCAGCAGCAACTTGCATTTTAATCAGAAGGGAAATGACACCATATGGAATTTGGAGTCTATGGAAAGGAGTGAAGAGTTTCAGAATGAGTGAGTACATATTAAGATGTTTATAACATATGCAGAAGTAAAATTCTCCGGTTGTAACGATAAAAAAGTGTGTTCAAACTTTATTACTTATTCCCTCCAGAGGGTGGGCAGTGGCGAAATTCCTTTAGTTGGAAGTCGCTGGGATAAATTGATCAAGACCATGTGACAAAATGGCACAAGACGCACAAATAGAAATAAATCATTCATCCAGAAAGAGTCGATGAGTGAGCACACATGGCCGTGGCCAACTGATCCTCACAAAGGTGCAAAAGTGATTTAAGTGAGAATGATGGTTTTGCTCTTTTTTACATGATGCTTAGGAAATCAGTTGTTTTTTGGTTATTGCTGTTGTTTTGGTTTGGTTTGGTTTTTCAAGACTGGGTTTTCCTGTATAGCCTGGCTGTCCTGGAACTAGCTTTGTAGACCAGGCTGGCCTCTAAATCAGAGATCTGCCTGCGCCTGCCTCCCAAGTGCGGGAATCAAAAGTATATGCCACCATGCCTGGAGAAGATTGTTTGGAGGGGGGTGGCAAGTTCAACTTATGTCTCATGTTGTATACAAAAACTACATAAGTTAACTAAAGATGAACTCTGGGTATAAATGTGAAACAAAACTATAAAACCTTTAGAAAACAACATAGACAAGAGGTGGGGAGATGGCTCAGTAGGCAAAGCACATATAGCACAAGTCTGAAGCCTGGAGTTCAGAATTACATCCCCCCCCACATCAACACTGGACAGGTGTGGTGGTCTACCTATAATCTCAGCACTTGGGAAGTGGAGATGTAGGGTTCCTGAACTAAGCTAGCTAGTTAGGGTAGAAGAATGTATAGCTCAGAGACACCACTTCAAAATATAATGTAGAGAGCAGTCAAGGAAGATGCTTGATGTCAGTCTCCGGCCTCCACCATCATGGGTGCACATACATCACAACACAAGCAAACATGTAAACACATCCACACAAAACTTCAACTCTAGAAGAGACTCTTTAGAACTGTCAACCGGGCAGCAATTTCCTAGGGAAGGCATCACAAGCATGGACTAGAGAAGGCAAACACTATTATACCATTGCATCAAGGCTAAGAACTTTCATTTTTCAAAAATCTGTTAGAACAAAGTAAGCTTAAGCTAAAAATTAGAAAAAGGTATTTGCAGGTAACATATTACAAAAGACTTATACTTAAAAGATATAGAAAATGTCCAAGAGACTCCCAAAATATTACAGACTATTGCTGTTGTCCTTGGGTGCCCGCTAGATGTGGAAGGGAAGGCAGAAAGGACACGGTGCACTTCGCATGAAGGGCCCAGAGGTTCCTAAGCTGCAGGGAACTGACCTGAAAGGCTTTTCCCTAAGGACTATTTTTCATGGTACAAGAAGGTGTCATGCAAGCTTCCAAAAGTGGAGGGGGAGGGACACCAATAGTCCCATACAGCTATGATACCTATGAACACAAAAATAACCAAATGCCAGGACAACCCTAAGTACAGCAGTAGAATATATAACAAGAGCTCTCTAATTGGATTTAAGACCCACTCAGTGCTGGGTGGTGGTGGCGCATGCCTTTAATCCCAGCACTCAGGAGGCAGAGGCCAGCCTGGTCTACAGAGCGAGTTCCAGAACAGCTAGGGCTACACAGAGAAACCCTGTCTCAAAAACAAAAGAAACAAACAAACAAAAAGACTCACTCAACAAGAGGGAAATCATGCTTGATACTAAAAACATAGCCAACTATCCAGGACTTGTGAAGTCATGGATCTTGGAGGAGAACCTACAGCTACCACTTTACTAAACCAGCGTAATCCCTAACTACACTCTAAATATCTGTCCTTGTACCCAGAGTTAAATATAGTCCTCACCCCTCATCAATGGAACATTTCTTTGCAACAGACAGAAATCATTATAGAAAATCACAACCAATCAAAATGCATAGTTGTGCAGCCCAGTGACAATGGATACATCTATAAAACTACTCCCACTCAGGGGACATTGTGGAAGAGGGTGTGGATAGATTGTAAGAGCCAGGGGACAGGAGAGCTTGCTGTGAGACAGTTCTTATACTCCCACTCAGGGGACATTGTGGAAGAGGGTATGGAAAGATCATAAGAGCCAGGGGACAGGGAAGTTGGCTGTGAGACGGGCCTTATAGTATCAGAAGCCACACCCATAAAATCTCACCAATATGAGCTGAACAAGGGCAACAATAGATGTACCAAAGGAGACAAGGAAAAGTCCTTGAGGCTTCAGCCCTACACAAAGAACCACAGGCAACTAAAGACTACTGAGAGTAAGAGAAATATTCTTTGGAGAAGGACACACCAACTGTTTATCCAATACCCTGAAAACATACATACAGGTAACATTACACAAACTGAACAGGCTATATTTCGGAATATACACATGCATGTAACAGCAATTAATGAAAAAAATAGACTGTAAATTTTCTAGAAAGCAAGGAGGGTATTTGGGAGAGTTTGGAGGGAGGGAAAAAAGTAGAGAAATAATATAATTATATTATCTTCTCAAGAATAAAATGATTTTTCAAAAGAATAGGTAGAATTCAATACTAAGGAAACAACCCAATTTTAAAAGGCAATATTATTCAAAATTATACAGGTGACAAATAAGCTTGTACAGGGCCTGGAGAGGTGGGTAAGTGATTAAGAGCTCTTGCCGCTCCTCCAGAGCACCAGAGTTTGGTTCTCAGCATCCATGTACGGGTTACAACTCTAGATCAAGGGATTCAAAGCCTTCTTCTGGCTTCTGGGGGCACTACACTCATATAGCATCCGCTCATGCATGGGTGCATGCGTGTGTGTGTGTGTGTTCGCACGCGCGTGTGTGCACAAATAATAAAAAGTAAAACTATAAAATATTCAACCCTGGGACTGGTGAGATGACCGTCAGTCAAGGCACTTTCCACTAAGCCGAATAACCTGAGTTCAGTCCCAAAGCCCATGCGGTAGAAGGGAAAAACTGACTTCCACAAGTTATCATGTTGACCTCAATGTGCATGCTGTTACATATGCACATCCCTACATCCACACACACACATTGCTTTACTAAGATACCATGACCAAGGCAAATTTGGTGTAGGAGGTCCTTCTGTATTTCTGTTGCTTTCATTGTTTGAATAAAGAGACTGCCTTGGCCTTTTGATAGGGCAGCCCTTAAGTGGGCAGAGTAGACAGAACAGAATTCTGGGAAGAAGGACAGACAGGCAGATGCCATGTTTCTCCTGTCTGAGATGGATGGTGGTTAGACTCATGCCGGTAAGCAATAGTCAAGTGACGATACACATTAATGGAGATGGGTTAAAATAATATGTGAGAGTTAGCCAATAAGGGGCTGGAAGATAATGGGCCAGGCAGTATTTCAATGGATACAGTTTCTGTGTAATTATTTCATGAGTTAAGCTAGCCGGGCGGGACAGAACAAGGGGCCCTGCGACGGACGGGAGCCGGGCAGGACAGGACAACGGCCCGCCCGCTCCACCTCTCTTACTACACAAATTACATAAGAAGCGGTTTATTTATATGGCCTCTGGTTCTAGAGGGAGAGTCCACATGGCAGGGGAGGCATGGCAGCAGGAGCGGGAAGCTGAGAAATCGCGTCTTTAGCTGATAATACAAAGAGAAAGCAAACTGCGAGTAGATTTAGGTTATAAATCTATAAACGCGCGAAGCTCATCCCAGTACTCTATTCAAAGAGACTGCACTTGCTAAAGGTCCTAGAACATCCCCAACAGTGCTGCCAACTGGTGACCAAGTGTCCAAATGCTGTAGCCTATGGGGAACATGTCTTCTTTAAACTACCAACACCATCACACACACACACAAGCACACGCACGAGCACACACACACACTAAGCAAGCATAACAAAAAGTTGTTTAAATGTTCAAAATCAGCAGTCTCTAGGTAGGTAAAAGTTAAAATCACAATGTAATATTACCCCACATATACTAGAATGGCTTCAGCAAAAATATACAGTTACCACTACCAGCCAAGGTATCAAAAACTTGAATCCTCACAAAGTTCTGGTGAGACCAGAAAATGGTGCAGCCATGTTGAAAATCCAGTTGATATTTTCTTTAAAAGTTAAACAGCTGTCTACCATATGATCCAGTAATACTACGCTTAGCTCTCTACTCAAGAATAACAAAAATCTACTGTATATAAAAAAAAACTTGCGTGGACTGGATGGTGGCAGTGCATGCTTTTAATCCCAGCCCTCAGCAAACAGAGACAGGCAGATCTCTGTGAGTTCAAAGCCAACCTGGTCTACAGAGAAAGCTCCAGGACAGCCAGGGCTACACAGAGCAACCCTGTCTTGGTAAAACACAAAACAAAGAACAACAACAACAACAAAAAGCTTGCACACAAATATCCATAGGAACATTATTCGTAATTGCCAAAACCTGGATATAATCTACATGCCCATCATAGAGTTAAGTGGTTAAATAAAAACTAGCAAATTGTTGAGCATGCTCCAACATGTATATAACTCAAAACATTCTAAAAAGAAAGAAAACAGGTGAAAATGATCACATATTATATAGTCTTATGTCTGTTTGCTCCAGAAAGGCCAAGAGGAGAAGGAAGGTGCTGAGATTGTCTAAGAGGGGCAGGAATGGGGAATGATGTAAACAGAGGAGGGTGGAAATGCTTTAAAACTAGATTTGGTTACCATTGCACTCTGTAGACTTGCCAAAAACCATTGAATTATGCCATTTAAAATGGGTAAATGTTATGAATATATAAATTATACCTCAGTAAACTGCCTTTTAGAAAAAGAACATAATGTGCATATCATTTTGCATTCTACATTAGATACCAACTAATAGATGCATATGTTAATATAATCGATAACATTATGAAAATAGTTTCCTAATAAATATTTGTATTTTATGTACATAAAGCCAAATTTTGTTTCCATTCAGCTTGCTTTCAGTTTTTTTTTCCAAACAGTTTTTTCGGTTCTCGTGTGCATTCCCTACATCCTTCAGACTTGTTATTTAACCTATTATTGATTCATTTATTTGCCTTGATTTTTCTCATAGGAAAATGTACATTACTAATTGTTCCTGTCCCTTAGGTGCAATATGGCCATTCTGAGCATACATAAAATTAAGGATGAAGCATTTAGCATGGCAACAGCAAACGCCAATTAGATGCTCGCCATCACTGCTAACATCAATAATTACTATAAAACTAAATTTATGATTATTTCCTCAGAATAGGCTCCTTCAAGTGAAATTCCAGGGCTCCTTTCCCAAACACTGCTTTCTAAATTAGAAGCAGAAAGAACACACTTTTTGGCTCTTCCTCATTCCCCTTTCTAGGAATCCCATGTGGTTTTGAGGATTCTAGTACCCATGTCTCAGTCTAATGTCTTTGAGAATGCAGTGGCTTTGGGCTGTCAATTTGGAGTGTCCTCCAAAGCCCACTAATCTAGTGAGTTCTATCATATTGGAGGATATACTGAGTGGCCTTGGGTAAGAAATTTGACAAAAGGACAATGAGTAATCACAAATTGAATTCTTCTGCACCAATAAATAGTTGCCTATTTTAAGGGCCAAACACACCCAGAGTCTTGGAATATGAAGTCTTAAAGACTCACTAAAAGGTCCTATGGGAAATAGTTGCTATATATTTATGCATTTAAATTCCAAAGTACTTTGCAAATGGGGTGCTGCCTGCATTTCTTTGCATGATGTGCAAGGTCTTTTAGCTTTTTAACCCCTGTTTTCTTCTCCATTTTCATCTCTTGTTTTATCTCCCTTCAAAGAGACAGAAAATCAGTCAGTGGTTCTACTGCTCCAGAGTGCCGTGCCTTCTCTCCTATGAGGCTTCCTAGACCATGTCTTCCGGGCCTGAGTCACATCCACCTAGGCCATCTCCTTCATTTGGCTCCTTCTTACCATCCAGGCATCCTTTTATACACCGCTTCTTCTTGGACATTTCCCTGTCCCCAAGCCTGTGTCTAGTGCTCCATCCTTAAGAGCCCATGGCACCCTGTCGTCACCCTTACCGGATGTAAATGGTCTGTTTGTTTGCCTCCTTCCTCATCACACTATGTGGCAGTCGTAGGGTTACATCACTTTGATCTCTCTTCAAGAAAGAATTTGCTATTTAGCTGCAAGAAGTGCCGTTTGCTGACAGCCTCCAGCTGTTAATGCCTTCAAGATCTGCTTCAGCTTGAAAGCTGAGCCCATGGTCATTTCCAGGCAGCCCAGCCATTGGCTGAGCCTAACAGTGGAACCAGGGCCACTAGAGTCTCTCGGTAGGAAATCTTTGGAAGGATAGAGACTGCCACAGATCCGGCACAATGGTCTGAGACTCCTCCTTCTCCTCCTCCTGATCCTCCCCCCCTTTCCTTTCATGGATGGCTTGCCTGCCTTGGGGTATAAGGCATCTCCTTGCCCAGTCCTGGTTCCTCATCTGTTCATATTTCTCCAACAAAGCTCTTTCATTCCTACCTTTGTCAGCGCACCTGCCTTCCAGAAAACCTGACATCCATGAATAATGAGCTCTGGAACATTCAAAGCCACACTGTCTTCCAAATTGTATCTCCAGCTTCCAGAACAACGCACAATAGGATCTCAATAACTGATTATGGGATGAATGACAAATGAGTGGATCAAGATGGTGTCCAACCCTGACGTCATGATTGTAGATAATTCACAGGTGTTGCTCAACATTCAAGAATATTCTGACTCAAAGACACAGAACCACTTATGAAATATGCTGCAGGAGATAGAATTATGCATCTTCAAGTGGGTATTTCCCAATAGCTGGATTTGTGCCAGACAGAAAATTTACCCTTTGGAATAATCCCACAAGGTAAGGGAGTTAAGTGAGAGTTTTAGTATTTATATACATATAGATATAGTATAAATATATTTAGTATAAATATATTTAATACATATATGTATATATATATAACTAAAATTACATAATAGCTATAAAATTATTGTGTACTATGAAGATATCAAGTTTTAAATGTGACTTCTTGAGCCTGAAATGCTCATTCAAACATTGCTTTCTAAAATAACACCCAAAGGCATTAAAGACATTCAAGCCAGGCCCTGCATATTTGGTGCTTGCTGCTGTGTTCTGGATGAGGAGTCCAGCTAGCAAACGCCCTACCAGCTCCTTGAGGGCAAGTGTGTCAAGCTTGCTTCTGCATCACTGCCCTGACTTAACCCTAGAATCCAACAAGAGCTGCAACATATTAGAAGATACACAGGTCTGGTGTCTTGGTTCCCTACTTTACAGCCTTTCGTTCCTAATCTCACCCTGCTCTTGGCCACTTTTAACCTAATCTCATAAGAATTTGCAAATAATAATGGGACGAGCACTCCCTGTCTTTTCTTTCTCTTTTGTTTCCTCTCTTTCCTTCCCTTTTTCCCTTCCTCTTTTCTTATCTTTGTTCCTTCTTGTCTCCTTCCCACACGTTGCATTTTTATCAATAAAATTGTATTTGAGTGGTTAAATTGAAATAGTAAATGTATGCATTTATTTTTATTATTAAAACTAAGTTTAAATATACTTTTATTAACTCACTAAATATTTACTAAATGCCTGCTATAGCAGGCACTATGTCCAGTACTTTGGACTCTGTCACAGACTCTCATACCAAGGGCAGGGATTGTCAAAAATAATCAACTCCCTAAACTGGGTATGATGAATCACACTGCAATCCCAGTAGTCAGAGGCCAGGGCAGAAGGATCATGAGTTCAAGATTGGCTTCAGACTGCACAGTAAGACAGTGCCTCAAAGCAGCACAGATCTGAGATGTTTGCAGTAATAGATGTAAGGGATGTGGTAGTCAGGAACAAAACACTATGGGTGGATGTGGTGATACACACCTTGAAGGCCAGCACTTGCTGGAGACAAGCAGATCTCTATAAATTTGAGAACAATTTGACTGATGTAGCAAGTTCTAGAGCAGCCAGAGATACATTGTGAATTCCCTGCCCCCATCTCAAAAACAAAACAAAATCAAAAAACAAAAAAAAATCACTCTGGCTCCCTGAAGATATTCAGATATTCATGACAGATGCTCAGAGCCTGAGAATATAATCTTACCAGGAAAAGAGCCTTTGTAGATGTGGTTGATGCTCTTCCTTGAGAGGAAGAAGTGTCCTAGACTATCTGGACAGGTCCTGAATGCCTTCATCACCACCCTTATAGAGAGACACAGAGGACAAGAGGGACAACCTGGTCACAGAGATGTCAAGCTGATTGATGCGGCCACTATGAATGGCCAGGAGCCACCAGAGATGGAGAAGCAGAGACACATCTTTTTAAAACCTTGAGTATAAGGCTTGACCATGTAGCCACCTTGATTTAGGATTTTTGGCCTCCAGACTGTGAAAGAATACATTTTGGTTTGTTTGCTTGTTTGTTTGTTTCAAAACAGGAAGTTTGTGACAGGAAATGGTGACATAGATATCAGTCCAGCCCATGACTTCCTGCTTTCTGCATTCTGGAGAGCTTTAGAATAGTGTCTCATTTTCTGCACTTTACATTACATCCTGAATGACACCCTATCATTTTGTGTTTCCTCAGAATGTTGGAGATTAATTCTCATGAGTCTAATTTAACCTCGTGAATGAATGTACTTAGCACAATATCTCTTCCCCACATAAGTCTGGGTATGAACATCACAGGCATAAGGCTGCAAATACACATTTGCCCACAAGGGCTAGTCATAGCACCTTTTATATTCTTCACATTGTGTTATGGCATAAAGTACACAGATAGATACTACAAGTTTTACATTTAGGTTAGATTTTTATACCAAGTGGTCATGTGACCTTTGATAAGTTACTGAGGTTATATACAGGCCCATTTCCCCATGTGTGAAATAAGGGCTTGAGTTAGGTTTAACCTCAGACATCTGTTGTAGGAGGCTGCTTGTTTGTTTCTGGCTGCTCAGCTCCAAAATAATCACACAGAAACCATATTGTTTACAATACTGTTTGGCAATAGTTTAAGCGTATTTCTGTCTAACTCATATCTTAAATTAACCCATCTCCATTAATCTGTGTACCCTGTATCACCAAGAGGCTGTGGCTTAACGGGTAAAGTTCCAGCATCTGTCTCTGGCAGGGGCCACATGGCTTCTCTTGACTCCACCTTCTTTCTCCCAGCATTCAGTTTAGTTTTCCCCACCTAGCTCTACTCTACCCTATCAGGCCAAGCTAATTTCTTTATTAACCAATAATATTCACAGCATACAGAGGGAAATCCCATATCACCTCCCCTTTTCTGTTTAAATAAAAAGGAAGGTTTTAACTTTAACATAGTAAAATTACATATAACAAAACAGCTATCAAGCAAGGATTACAGTTACAATATTTATATCTACTTTATTTTTCATCATAACAAAGGAAAACTATAACTATAACTATATATTCTTCAACTCCATCAAAGACTCCAGAAGGATATAATATTACCTAAGTAAACAGAAAATGAATTGTAAGCAACTTCCAAACCTCTAGAAATATCATTTCCCTTCTCAGGGCTTCGATGGGGTTGAAGACTAGATTTTCTCTCATGACTTGGCCAAGTTATTTATAATTCAAGACTTAGACTCCTTAGGATAGGATAATTATTGAAACATTTATCACATGTTTCTTGCTTGATATTGTTTGTGCTGGTTTTAATTCTAGTTTTTATACTTGATATTTGTTCTTATTGTATATAATTTTGTATTAGGCTTAGAACTCTCTTATTTAAACAAAATGGGGAGGTGCTATAGGAAATCCTTCAGCCAGTAGCCTTTAAGTTACCTGTCCACTTGGGCATGGCCTCTTATACTATAAATGCACAAGCTCCCTCTCTCTTCCAGCTGCTGGATTTGGTTGCTGTTCCCCATTCGAGCAGAGGACTGTGATCTGTGGGTCTACTCCTAAATAAATAACCCTTTATTATACTCAGTTTTGAGGTAGTGTGGGATTTCTTTTTAGCACCATCTTCAGATGTCTCTGGCTTTAAAATTAGCCATAATTCCATAGTCAAATGGATTTGTTGCTGTTGTTGTTTTTCTTTGTTTGAGACAGAGACTCACTGTGATGACATGCACAGTTCCTGTATCAGTCTGGACCAGATAGGGTCCCAGTACTGAGAAGGGACATGGACGCAAACTCCTATCCCTATTCCAGAAGTTATCGCCAACTGAAAACTGCTCATAAAGGAAAAAATAGTTTTCTCCAATACAGTCTTCACTGGGTATACAAACTACTCTTTTTGTTTTTATTTATTTATTTATTGTATATACAGTTTTCTGTCTGCTTGTTTGCCTGCACACCAGAAGAGGGTATCAGCTCTCATTATAGATGGCTATGAGCCACCATATGGTTGCTGGGAATTGAACTCAGAACCTCTGGAAGAATAGCCAGTGCTCTTAACCTCTGAGCCATCTGTCCAGCCCTACAAACTACTCTTAAGGGCAGGTCACACATCCAACACAAGATGAACTCAATGGCACTTTGTATGGTATTGTTTGTATGTTCTTCCTTTCACTCATTCCTTCTTTTTTTTTTACATTTCTTTTGTATATCTATTTTGTTTTCTGATGTGTTTCTATGGGATTTCTGTGTATGCAAATTGTGGGTCTTTGCATCTTTAAGTATCTTTATGCTCTTTCTTTACCTTTTCTACTCCTGGAAGTTTGTTTCCTTCATTTTATTCCAGTTTGCTTGTGCTTTCTTATTTTATTATTATTTTTCAATACCTGTTTCTATTTTAATGAGGAAAGGAAAGAAATGGGATAGATTTGGGTTGGATGGGGAGTTGGGGAGGATTTGGTAAGAGTTGGGGAAGGGAAACCAAATTCAGAATGTATTAAATGAAAAGACATGTTTTCAATTTTTCAAAAAGGTTTATTTTATTTTTAACAATATGCATGTGTGTGTATCTGTGCTGGGCTCTGTACTTTTGAGCTAGGGTTATAAGGGGTTGTGAGCTACCTATGTGTGTCCTGAGAAACAAGTTCACACTCTCTGCAAGAGCAGTATGCACTTTCAGCTGACGAACCACCTCTCCAGGTTCTAGTCAAATAATTTTAAAATTTGTCCAAAAAATATTTATTTAAACTGACTTGGAGTTTCTACATAACTAGTCCCCCAGGCAGATGAATTTTACCTATAGCAAAATCATTTATGCAAATTGACTTGATGTGCAATATGACTAATCCTGGAAACCAGTTTTGCCGTACACAGTTAACTTCAAATGAAGAGAATCTGTGCTTTTTACCCTTCTAGCACTGTGCATCCATTTCACACAGCTCAGACGATCCTCAATAAACCAGAATCAAACTTTGGCAATTCTTTTTTAGTTTATAAATTACATGATGCCATTTTCCCGGCATGGATCAGCTTAGACAGGTTAGTGTAAGCTGAGTCACTCAATCCGAAGAGATTCGCTATCACACCTCCTTGGTGAGCTTGGCTGTAAGCAGGCCCTAGCTCGTATCTGTGGTTTATTCATTGTCATTATTCATTACTTGAACAAATCTTCCATCTGTGCTCCTGGCAGTCCAGGTCTAAGCACATCTCTTCTTCCCTCATTCTTCTCTCTCTCTATTCTCCCAACTCCTATGGTTTATATGACACACACTATTACTCACTTACACACAGGAGTAGATAGCCATCAAGAAGCCTACTCCATTGGCTTGGATTATAGTTCACAAATCACAGGAATGACCGCACCCATCGAAGAGTTTACCTGCACCGAGACAGCCAAGTGTTCATGTCAGGAGCCGATTGCTAGGACTAACCTAAGAATACTTGAATTCATTAGAGGAACAGGAAGCAGACATTCTGTTCTGTTAGACTGGAAGTGAGCCATTGATCTAAGTTGTCCAACTCACCATTTTCCAGTCCTAGCACTGGCCCTGCAGTGAGTGAATCAAGCACTGTGTGGGTATTAAGAAAATGACTGCGTGTATAGTCAGAAGCAGACAGTAGCAGTCAGGGGGTGTTCACAGAGATGATTGGGACTGGAAGGACCGAAGGGCCTCAGATGACAGAAGGCAAGGGGGACATTTTAGATAAAATGCAAGGAATCATACAGAAACAGATACTCTTTGTAGAGATGAAAGTAGGATTTGGATGCAAAATTAATGCTGAAATCGATTCTTAAAAGGTTATGTCATTTCAGTGCATGACTTACACACTGTTGAGTAGTTTAAGTCCGAATCTAACATTTGTTACCTCTGGCGGTGGAAGCAAGAGGTTCAAAGTCCTGGGAAAGCTTCAGGATTCTCTGCTGAGGATGAATTTAAAGCCTTTCCTAGTCAGATGTTAAGGTTTCTCAACTTCAAGAGTTAGTAAGACCCTTTAAGTGCTTTGGAAACCTCTGCAAGCTGCCCCAGCTAGGGAAGCAGGTAACCTAACTGTGGATCTTCACCTTTCCCTCCTCTCCTCTCCATCCAATTCTGCTGCCCTACCCATAATTCTGCAGCAGACCACCTGCTGTGTTCTCCATTTCCTCTCTGCTCCATCTCTGGGGGATCACACTGACCTTCTCCTCCAACCCTCCTCCATACTCATCCTATTATCCTAGTTCCCAGAGCCAGCAGGCATTCCCTGGAAACCTACCAGCCAAGCGTGCTAGGCTGATAAAGCAGATAGGTGAACTTCAGATCATCACTCCCTCCTCTTCTCCACATCCAACTTCCCAGTCCCATTCCCAGCTCTGCAGAAGACTACCTCTTGTGGCCTCTCCTGACTCTCTGCCCCCGTTGCAGGGGACAATGCAGATCCCGATAGCACACCCTGCTTTCCACCCTCCTGTGGACCCCCTTAGCAAAACCAGCCCTTTTATATCCCTAATTGTCAGCTTCCAATACCTAGCAGCACATTTTACCTAGAACCCCCAGTTCCCACAACTAGCAGAAGCCAAGAAGAATTCCATAGGAACTGATACACAGCTAAGAACCTTCCTAAGAATTAGCATATGCAACACAAACTAAGGAACAAGACACTCACCCAATATACACAAGACCAGCTATCAGACACTAAAATGGCAGTTATTCCAAACCAAGATGCCTAAACACCAGCCATATAAAACAAATAAAAACAACAACAACAAAAACAATAACAGCCTGGACAATATAGCTCCACTGAACCTATCAACCCTACCAGAAGAGCAGGCCCTGATAATTGAAATGCAGAAGGCAAAGACCTTAAAATAACCTTTATGAATGTGTTAGAGGTCCTTAAAAAGAAAATAAATAAATCCCCTAAAGAAATCTATGAAAATACAAACAAACAATGAAAGAAAGTGAATAAAACAGTTCAAGACCTGGCAATAGAAATAGAATCAAGAGCCAGGTGGTGGTGGCTCACACCTTTAATCCCAGGACTCAGGAGGCAGAGGCAGGTGGATCTCTGTGAATTCGAGGCCAGCATGGTCTACAAGAACTAGTTCCAGGACAGGCTCCAAAGCTACAGAGAAACCCTGTGAAGAAGATGAAGGAGGAGGAGGAAGAAGAGTAAGAAGAAGAAGAAGAGGAGGTGGAGGAGGAGGAGGAGGAGGAAGAAGAAGAGGAAGAAGGAAGAAAGGAAGAAAGAGAGAAATAGAATCAACAAAGATAACCCAAACAGGGCTAGAGAGACGGTTCAGTTAAGAGCACTGGCTACTCTTTCAGAGGATCTCACTTCAATTCCCAATTTCCAGCATCCACATGGCAGTTCACAACTGTCTGTAACTCAAGTTCCAGGGGATTTAACACCCCCAAACAGACAGACATGCAGGCAAACACCAATGCATGTGTGTGTGTGTACACCTTTGTATCTTCTAATATCTTCTCAATTTCTTGCTTCCATGCCAAGTCTTTCCCTTCCTTGGCTAGGGTTACCCCAGGATATTTTATATTATTTGAGGCTTTTGTGAATGCTATTTTTCAGTCTGTTTGTCATTTCCATATATGAGGGTTACTGATGTACTGATTTTTGTGAGTTAATTTTGTATCCAGCTACTTTAAAAGTGTTTATCAATTGATAGAGTATCAGGGTGGACACTGTAGCATCATTTATGTACACTATCATTCTATCTACAAACAATGATACTCTGACTTCTTTCTTTACAATTTGTATCCCCTTTGATCTCCTTCAGTTGTCTTCTTGTACAGTCTACTTCTGTTAAGACTTCAAGTACTACATTGAATAGGTATGGAGAGAGTGGAAACCTTATCTTGTTCCTGATTTTAGTGGCAATGCTTTGAGATTCTCTCCATTTAAGTTGATATAGGCTATGGCCTTGCTATAATCTATTTTTATTAAGTTGAAGTAGGTTCCTTATATACCTAATCTCTCTGGGACCTTTATCATGATGGGGTGTTGGATTTGGTAAAGGCCTTTTCTAATGAGATGCTCATGCAGTTTTTGTCTGTCCATTTGTTGGTATGGTGGATTACATTAATCAGTTTGCCTATGTTAAACCATCACTGCATCTCTGGGATAAAACGTACTTGATCATGGTGGATGCTCTTTTTGATATGCTCTTAGATTTGGTTTCAAAATATTTTATTAAATTTGCTTTTTTTTCTTGGAACCTTTTTATTTCTCTATCTTTTGAGGTTGAAAGTTTTTCAGGATATAGTAGTCTAAGTTGATGGTTTTTTTGGAATGTGTAGAACATCTGTCCAGGCCATTCTGACTTTTAGAGTATCCACTGAGAAAATAGACGTTATTCTAAGAGGTCTGCCTTTATATGTTATTTGGTCTTCTTCCAAGACTTTCAGCATTTGGTATTCTTTCTTTGTTCTATATGGATAGTGTTTTGATTATTATGTGATGTCAGGCATTTCTTTTCTAGTTAGGCCTATTTGATATTCTGTATGCTTATACCTTGATAGGCATCTCCTTATTTAAGTTAGGAAGATTTTTTCTATGATTTTGTTGAAAATATTTTCTGTGACTTTGATCTGAATTTCTTCTACTTTCTCTATTCCAATTATTCTTAGATTTGGTCTTTTCATAGTATTCCAGATTTCCTGGATGATTTGTGCCTATTTTTTTTCAGATTTAACATTTTCTTTAACCAAGCTATACATTTCTTTATCATGTCTTTGATGGCTAAGATTCTCTCTTCCATCTCTTTCATTCTGTTGGTGAGATTTGTCTCTGAGGTTGCTGCTTGAGTTCCTAAGTTTTTCATTTTTAGGTTTTCCTGAGTATTCTGGGTTCTCTTTCTCTCTCTCTATATATATATATGTGTGTGTGTGTGTGTGTGTGTGTGTGTGTGTGTGTGTGTGTGTATAGATAGATAGATCATAAAGTTAATATAGTAAAAATGGCCATCCTACCAAAAGCAATCTACAGAATCTATATAATCCCATCAAAATTCCAACAAATCAGAAGTGAGTATTTTCGGTTTGATATGGAATCACACACAAAAAATCTCAGGATAGCTAAAGCAACCCTGATGATTAAAAAAAAAAAAAGCGGGCATATGCTATCTCAAATTGTATTACAGCACAATTGTAATAAAAACAGCATGGTATCAGGACAAAAACAGATGTCTTGACCAATAAAATCAACCTGAAGACTAGAAGCAATTCCACACACCTAAAGACACCTGACTTCTGATTTTTAAAAAAAAAAGCCAGAAATGCACCCTGGAAAAAAGATAGCATCTTCAACAAATGGTGCGGGTCAAAGTGAATGGCTGCACACAGAACAATCCGAATATATTCATATTTATCACCCTGCCCAAAACTCAACTCCAAATGATTCAAAGACCTCAGCATAAAAACCAAGTACACTGAACCTGATACAAGAAAAAGAAGAGAGCTGGGCTGTGGTAGTGCCTCCCAGCACTCAGGAGGCAGAGGTAGGTGGATCTTTGTGAGTTCAAGGCCAGCCTGGTCTACAAGAGCTAGTTCTAGGACAGGCTCCAAAGCTAGAGAAACCCTGTCTCGAAAAAAGAAAGAAAAGTAAAAGAGAATAGCCTTGGATTCATTGGCACAAGAAAAGACTTTCTAAACAGAACACCAGTGGCATAGACACTAAGACTAACAATTAATAAATGGGATCCTATATAAATGAAAATTTTCTTCATAGCAAAGGACACCATCATTCAGACAAAGCAGCTGCCTACAGAATAGAAAAAGATTTTTTATCAACTACTATCTAATATCCAATATATACAAATATCCAAAATAACAAAGAACTCAAAAAAATAGATATCAAAAAACCCAAATAACCCAATTTTAAAAATGGGTTATACAGAAAATTCTTCAAAAGAGAAAGAGAGAGAGAGAGAGAGAGAGAGAGAGAGAGAGAGAGAGAGAGAGAGAGAAATTTAAATGACCGAGAAACATTTAAAGAAGTGTTTGACATCCTTAGCCATCAGGGAAATGCACATCAAAACTACTTTAAGATTTCATCTTAAACTGGTAAGAATGGCTCATACCAGTAACATAAGTGACAGCCCATGCTGGTAAGAATGT
>PVIU01020063.1:0-11664 GCA_004026605.1 Ondatra zibethicus
GTGCCAAGTAATGATACGTGACCTTCTGGTTTGTTCTTTGTTTGAATACTATATAATGACAACATGAATTCAGTAAAGTTGCAGCAGATTCAAACCACTCCCTTGTGTGCTGTGTCTGTCTGTCATTCGCCTAACTTGTGCCTTCCTGGTACCAAGACCCTGATTTTCCCACGGTCTGAGGGGCTCCCCTGAGCCGGTCTGTGGCAGAGAAAAACCATCAAGTATGCTTGCTTGAGAGATGGGTGCCCGATGGGACTGCAGTGGCAGACAGACATGTTCTATTCTGCACTGTCCCTTATGTCTCCCTGTGTCTGTGGAGCACTTGAAATGTGAAGGGTTGATGTCGGTGCTCACCTTTCCTACCCCTCCCCTTGTGCATAGGTAGTTCCCTTTGTTGAAAATGAAATGGGAAAGTTTCCAGGTGTCTTTTATTACCAGCTCCACTCTCTTGAAGGAAGCTAAGGTTATCTGTCCCTGTGGAGCTTTATGATCCCCCCTTTGTTCACTAAAACACCTTGGGGGTTGGGGTGTGAGAAAGAAGTTACTTGTAACTCTGAACTTCAATCCTCATGTTCTCATGAACCTGCGGCTTCAGCAACTGCCCATGGTTGAAATCAACAGGATAAAACTGTTTCGGAGTACGCTTGAACGCATTGGCACAGGGTACCACTTCCTAAACATAACCCCAGCAGCACAGACACTGAGAGAAACAATTAATAAATGGGACCTCCTGAAACTGAAAAGCTTCTGTAAAGCAAAGGACACGGTCAACAAGACAAAACGACTGCCTACAGAATGGGAAAAGATCTTCACGAACCCCACATAAGACAGAGGTCTGATCTCCAAAATATACAAGGAACGCAATAAATTGGACACCAAAAGATTACAATAAAAAATGGAGTACAGACCTAAACAGAGAACTCTCAACAGAGGAATCTAAAATGGCTGAAAGACACTTAAGGAAATGTTCAACATCCTTAGTCATCAGAGAAATGCAAATCAAAACAACTCTGAGATTCCATCTTATACCTGTAAGAATGGCCAAGATCAAAAACACTGATGACAACTTACGCTGGAGAGGTTGTGGGGAAAAGGGAACACTTCTGCATGGGAACACTTCTGCATTGCTGGTGGAAATGCAAGCTGGTACAACCCCTTTGGATGTCAGTGTGGTGATTCCTCAGAAAATTAGGAAACAACCTTCCTCAAGACCCAGTAATACCACTTTTGGGTATATATCCAAAGGATGCTCAATTGTGCCACAAGGATATGTGCTCAACTATGTTCATAGCAGCTTTATTTGTCATAGCCAGAACCTGGAAACAAGCTAAATGGCCCTCAACCAAAGAATGGGTAAGGTAAATGTGGTATATTTACACAATGAAGTACTACACAGCAGAAAAAAAAATAACAACATCTTGAATTTTGCAGAAAAATGGATGGATTCTTCCCTTCTGTGGTGGTTTGAATAGGAATGTGTAGGGCCCGGGTTTGCCCTCTGCTCCTGGGGTTACTTGACTTGAGGACAGCTAAAACATTTTGTTTGTTTTTGTGCTCCCTCTGCCCCACCTGGTGATTAGCTGTAGGGCATTGTTTACTCCATCTTGGGTGTGGCAATTTCCCACCTGCCTGGGGGGAATTCCTCGTGCAGCAGCTAGATAAATAAAGATCTCCCCAAGGTTGAATAAAGGACCTTCAGCTGATCTCCTTTCGAATGACCCAAGTCTCTTGTGTGTTCTTTCTATCTCCAGGCCCTTGCCCGGCTTGCCTACGGTACAACTGTACCGAGAGGTAACACAGAATCGGGTGTTACAGGAATGGGCCCCACAGACTCATGTGTGTGAATGCTTGGCCCATAGCAGTGGCACTGTTAGGAGGAAAGGCCTTGTTGGAGGAAGTTCGTCACTGTAGGGGTGAGCTTTGAGGTTTTATGAACTCAAGTCTGGCCAGTGTGGTACTGTTTTTCCTTCTGCAGCCTGTGGATCAACATGTAGGACTCAGCTGGGCAGTGGTGGCGCACACCTTTAATCCCCAGCACTCGGGAGCCAGCAGCAGGCAGAGATCCGTGAGTTTGAGGTCAGCCAGGTCTACAGAGTGAGTTCCTGGACAGCCAAAGACAGAGAAACCCTGTCTTGAACCCCCCCCCCAAAAGATGTAGGACTCTCAGCTCCTTCTCAAGCACCATGCCTGTCTTCATGTCACTGTGTTCTGCCATGATGATAGTGGACCAAATCTCTGAACTGTAAACCACCCCAATTAAATGTTTTCCTTTATAAGAATTGCTGTGGGGGGCTGGAGAGATGGCTCAGTGGTTAAGAGCACTGGCTGCTCTTCCAGAGGTCCTGAGTTCAATTCCCAGCAACCACATGGTGGCTCACTGTAATGAGATCTAGTGCCCTCTTCTGGCCAGCAAAGCACACAGACAGAACACTGTATACATAATAAATAAATAAATAAATCTTAAAAAAAAAGAATTGGGGTGGTCCTGGTGTCTCTTCACAACACTAGAAACCCTAACTAAGACACCATCTTTGGATGTAAGGAAGGGCTTTTGAGTATAGATTCTAATATGTACTCTCTTTCCCTTATAGACCACCAGCTGTAAGACAACACAGTAAGACAATTCCTCCTTCTCCTGCACTCTTTCTTCTGTTTCTCCTACCAAATTGGGGTGGCATGTGTAATACTCTCCATGCATCTTTTTTCTCATTGTAAGTCCCCCCTTGTTTCCTAGGCAGACAGCTCAGCCACAGCTGCATCTCCTGTCTCCCATGGCAGTGGCCACACAGTGCTGCCTAAGATCATAGCCCATACATGATACTTTCAGGGATGGAAACATGTTCTCTAGTCCATCAGCTGTTTGGACAACACCCCTGTACTCACATGGTAGATCCCATTCATCAAGGAGGCATGTCACCCCATAACACCTAGAGGGAGACACCCTGGGGTCCCCCAAAAGGTTGTCCCGCCCTTAGACAGCTTGTCCTCCCATAGCAGGGCGCACAGGACTGACTCTCCCCAACACACATGTGGATCTGTAGGTCCTTGTGTAGGTTCTGCTGTGTTTTCTGGCTTTTCCTGGAGAGACACAAACAATGCCCACTCACCGCAGATCGGGTGGCGCTGACAAAAGGAGCTGATCTAGAACCCTGTTTATATTCATAAACCAGTTAGTTGACCGTGGTCATGGCTATGTACAGGAGCTTGATTGAATGATCTCTCAGGAGCAGGGTAGCTGCATCATTGAGAAGTCCGCCTCAGCATAGGTAAGGAGAGCTGCATCGCCAGAGCTCATTGCACAGCTTGAAGTCAGCTGCCCAAAAGAGTCTCCTCCCCGTAATGACTGTGTATTAATTCAATCTCAAAGGGTAACTTCATGAGTCTTGCAAGTTTCGTAAGTTCTCTGGCTCTTGTGAGCCTCATCATCGTACTAGGATTCTTCAGTGCAAAACAAAACAGACAGTTCTCACCTTGAAGAGGATAAGATGGTTCTTCTAGAGCCAAACCTGAGTGACTGTGGCTGGGGAACACAGATCTCTGTCTACCCCAAATTCTGTACTCCGATGTGGAAGTGAGAGACCAGGAGTTAGAGTCTGCACTCCAGACAGACTCCCCGGTAGGCAGACAGATAGGGAGAGGATAAGAAAGGTAGCAGATTTCCAAGAGAGTCGGATTCTTCCTCAGTCAGACCTAGCCACCCACCTTCAATGAGCACATTAAGATGGCCTATTTAAAAGTGGAAAGCAGAAAAAGGAGATTTGGGCCATATGGTCATATGGTCATATTGGGAAGAAGGACACAGCATCCATCTCCCACCTTCCCAGTCTGTCTTCTAGAAGTGAGATCAGGTTTAAACAGAGTCCAAGATATACATATCCAGGCAGTCCTGGTCTCGGTGTCCTGTCCATGAAGGCTCGTCATTTTTCTGGATTTCAATGGCATCTTATAAGGTGCTCTGACAAGCTGTTAGAGACTGTGAGAAAGAAATCACTTCCCAGAAGGCAAGCACCCCCCCCCCCCCCCCCGCCTGCTTTGGCCCTTCTCCTTCTCCCATTACGAGATTCCTGGGGAGAGTTCCATTTCTTTGAGGCCCTTTGTTCAATAGTCATATTGGGAGCCACAAAGTGTCTTCTAATATCTTTATCTCTGCCAGGCCTGTTACGGAGGAAACTTCACCCATGATGCAAGTTTTGAGGGGCAGCACTTTTTAGAAGGTGATGAGATCCATGAGGGCTCTGCTGTCATGAGTGGGTTAATGTTACTGAGGAGTGGGGATGGGTTGAAGAACCAGCTTGCCTCCATCTTCGGTTTTAATGGCGTCATTCCTGTTTATGATTAACACTCTGTTTCCCAAGGATTGGGCTATGTCTCCACCTGAAACCTTAAGTGCACATGGTTCTGTGTTGCCTGTTCCAAGAATGGCAATCATGTCTTTGTTTCAAACAGTTGTTTATGCCATCTGCCTCATTCTACAATATAGGGTAAAGTGAAAGAGAAAAACTCCTCCTTAATAAGACAGGTAGGGAGAGGCAAATTCTTGCAGTCCTTAGGAATCCACTCTTAAGGTGCATGCATGGCTTTGCTCCCTCCCTTTCTCATTAAGGAGGACAAACTTTTTTCTTTCACTTTACCTGGTACTGTGAAATGAGGCAATAAGATAGCCTTCCTTTCTGGGCTTTCACCTGCCCAACCTGCTGAACTGTCAGTAAACTTTTAGCTTGTTTTCAAAAATAAACTCTTGAGTCTCAAGGATTCTGTTTTAGCAGCACAAAAATGAACCATAGCATAATGTTCCCGTTTGCCTGTTCTTCTCTACTGTTCTTCATGATTTTGTTGACATACAATTAATCCACGAATCTACAAGCTATAACCATTCAATATATTGCTGCTATGGTTACTTTGAATACAGTGCATTTATCTATATGTTTATATTACCTAGCTTCCCCCAAATAGAATGTAAACACTTCCAGCACAAGAAGTGGAATCGCCATGCACCCTCTGTAGTGCCAACACCCCAAAAGAGTGTACTCAGTAATGTCTGTTGAATGAGCCAGTGAAAGTTTCTCCAGCACACCAGTTCTCCCCGGGGAACAAAGAGTTAACTGAACTGTGAGTGTAAACTGAAGCCTTGGAGGCATGCGCACTTCCTAAATGCTCTCTGGCTGGTGGGCGGAGATTGCAATCAAATCTGAAGGGCTCTGAACTTTCTTTTAACAGATTTAGCAGCTTCTTTTTCCAGTACCTGGAGACCGGTCTTAGAAGAATAAGGTTAGTGTGCGTGTGCGTGTGTGTGTGTGTGTGTGTGTGTGTGTGTGTGTGTGTGTGTGTGTGTGTGCACGCGCGTGCACGCGCGTGTGTACTCCTATTGCATTGCATTGAATAGTTACACTAAATCTACAGCTTATAATCGGCAATCACTTTAATTTGTGATTTATTTGATGGCCATTATTTCAAAGCTTGTGTGCCAGATAAAAGGCACATTTTTTTGTGCATAGATGATAAGTGATTGATACGATCTAGGGGTCTTGGTAGGGTTCGCTTTCTCTGCCAATTAAATTATTAAAAGGCAGGAAAAACCTCGACCTCAAGAGGTGGCAGTGACAAGATCTCAAACACCACAGACAGGAGCAGACAGAATCAGCATTTACTAGAGATGAGGAGCCACACACATGCAGCATACACAGAGTGAAAGACCCTCCACAGGGCTGGGTACTTTTAAGTCTCTGAAGAGTTGTTTTTCTCCCCTAATTTAGGGTTGGTCAGTTGGAAGGAAAGGTGTTTTGCAGGTCTGCAACCATTGTGTAAACGCATCCTGATCCCCCTTGGTATTTGCTGAGCTAGTTTTTCATCAGTGGGCCCGCTAGTAGGAGAAAAAAGCCTCCAAGGCCTTGTTTGAAGGGGCCTGGCTTTTGTCTCCAGTCAGGAGAGTGTAGAAGCCAGCCATCTTGAAAGTTCATCTTTATTACTTGTCCTAACTTCCCTCCCTGCTTACGGGGGAGTGAAGAAACTAGCAGATGGGCATCCATTCAAGGTCTTACAGGCTTGCATTGTCTGTGCACAGCTTTTATATGCCTGGGCATGCTAAAACACCCTCATTCATTATACATTAACTCTAGCTTCAAAAGTAAGTACATAAGATTTAAGTGGGGTTTTAACTGACTGATTGACATAAGATACAATGGAGAAAATTTAAAAATATTTATTAGTATTTGAACCACTATATATTTGTTGCTCCCAAGGAAAATTTCAAATATTTTTTTTTCCTATTTGAAAAAGGAGATAGGAGGCAGCCATAGTGTGCCATAAAGCTTCAATGCTAAACAAAATCTTTCTGCATCTACGTGTCTACTCCATGTGTTGGGAAGATTCCACCCAAACAATCCAACACTGGAGTTTTCCTCCCTATTCGTGCAGGGAGGGAGCTGTGCTGCGCTGAGAAGCTGGGCTCTTAAAAAAAAAAACTCTGATTCACTTGTTGTTCTCAGACTTGCCCGCCATAGCCTTTAAATACCACAGGGCAGCTTACTTGGTTTCTTCTTGAGTAGCTATGAGAACCTGGATAGGTAAGAGTCTCTTGCTTGGCTTTATATTTTTTATCTAAGAAAGTGTGTAAGCCCTTGGCATTTGGGGAAACACAAACCAATCCACTTAATTGATAAAAAGTTTAGTGACTGAGTATGAAAGATGGGGAGTAGATAATCCAAGCACCTGGGTCAGACCCTCTGTCCCACAGGAGTGCTGTGTGGCTGCAGTAAAAATCCACATAACTAATTGGGAGCTATTTGGAGGGGCTGATTTCAAGCAGGAGCCTATGCTAGCTGGCGACATCAAACACGAAGACCCATGTCCCCGTGTTGGCCCAGTGGTTAGTTTATGAGAAAAGTAGACAAGGGTTATTTGCTGAGCCCCAGAGCAGGCTGGTTGAATTTTCGTTCTAGACTCAGTTTCCCAAACTTCTTCTGGACCAGGTCTCCTCAATTCTTTTTTTTCCTTAAAAAAAAAAATTACGTGGGGGTTGGAGAGATGGCTCAGAGGTTAAGAGCATTACCTGCTCTTCCAAAAGTCCTGAGTTCAATTCCCAGCAACCACATGGTGGCTCACAACCATCTGTCCTCTTCTGGCCTGCAGGCATACACACAGACCGAATATTGTATACATAATAAATAAATGAATATTTAAAAAAATTATGTGTATGTTTTGCCTGCATGTATATCTGGGCACCACATCTGTACAGTAGGGTGTCAGATCCCCTGAAACTGGAATTATAGGCTGTTGTGAGCTGCCCTGTGGGTACTGGAAAATGAAACCGATTCCTCTGGAAGAGCAGCCACGGCTATTAACAGTTGAGCCATCTCTTCAGCCCCAATCTCTACCCTCCTAAGAGGCACCTAGAAACTGCTTCTGGTGGTCCAGAAGTGCGCTCTGGAGAATGCTGCCCCCTCCTGACAGAAACGAGGGTCCTCTTTTCCCACATGCAAATGTTGCCCTCATCTGGGAGGGAGAAGGATCAGTTTTTGGTTGCTCTGTTCAGTGATTTGCACTTGATAATCTCCTCTCAACGTCATAGCTAACGAAATGAGTTATCAATGAACGGATATGAAGAACATCATTGGTCTTGAACGAATGAGAAGATTGAGGCTCATAGAACTTAAGAACTTAGTTAAGGGGGTGGAGAGATGGCTTGCCTGTTCTTCCAAAGGTCCGGAGTTCAATTCCCAGCAACCACTTGGTGGCTCACAACCATCTGGTGCCCTCTTCTGGCCTTCAGGCATACACACAGACAGAATATTGTATACATAATAAAAATATTTTTAAAAAAAAAAGAACCTAGTTAAAAAGAGAGGTGCAATTTTTCTCTTTATTGCTCGATTGAACTAGAGCCTTGTTTATACTCAGTAAGTACTCTAAGCTATGTCCCCAGCCCTCTTTTTACTTTTATTTTGACAAGGGGTCTCACTAAAGTGCTCAAGCTGGCTAGGAACTCTCTTTGTAGCCCAAGCAGCCCTAGACCATCCTCCTGCCTGGCTTAGAGCTGAAATTTCAGCTAGTACCTGTGGTTTAACTCATGCAATTGTAGGAGAAGTGTTCTTCCATTTTCTAGAAGATTTTGGACTTACTTCCTTTTTCTCTAAGCAGTGACCCAATTAGCCAAAAGCTGTCACACATGGCTACTTTCTGCTCAACCCAAATGGGCTCTGGGATGAGCTGCTGCACAGGCTCCTGTTCTGAAAGCTCAGCTCCCAAGGTCATCGCACCAAAAGCCCACTTGGTGAGCTAGCTCTATTTAACTCAGTACATACTTGGACAACTCTTGAGGAGTAGGAACTGGAGTTTTTTGATTTGTTGGTTCTCAAGTCCATTCCTGCCTCTCAGAGTTCTACTCTAAAACAATAGCCTAAGCAAGACCTGAGAAGCAGGCCAGTAAGTAGAAAGTGTTCCTTCCATGCTTCAGAAGTCTCTGCTTCAGTTCCTGCCTTGGCTTCCATCAACAGACTATATCTAGGAAAAGTAAAGCAAGTAAAGTGTTGTCGGTCAGAGTTTTTATCATAGCAACAGAAAGCAAATAACAGCAAAAAGTGACCTAAGACATTCTGTAAGGCTCTGTTCAATTTCTATAATGCTGTGTTATATGTTTGCTCACTGTGTGTGTGTGAAACCCAGGACTTTCTGCTTGTGAAGCAAATATTCTATCACTGCACGCACACGCGCGCGCGCACACACACACACACACAGGCCAACAATGTGGTATTTTGTTTGTTTTTGTTTTAATGATAATATTTCTTTCAATATACTTAACCAAAAAAAAGTGTGATAGTTTTTCTTCTGGCAAAAACTTTAATCTCTATGTGTGAGGCTGACTTGATTGATCGTAATGTATTTTAGCAAAATATATTTGGGAACAGCATATCTTTTTTTTTAAAAACATCAAGTCCTGCCTTTTTATTTATTCATACACAACTACTTGTCTTCTGGCTTGTTGAAGCAGTAAGTGAGACAGCACTTGCCACAGGAATGTCTGTCAAAGTGGCTAGCCATGAAAACTCCAGCACCACATTCATCAGAAGGACACTCTCGACGAAGACGACTAATTTTGCCATTTTCATCCACTTTACAGTACTTCAGTACAGCCAACTTAACCTTCTTTCTCTTATGCTTATTCTTCTTGAGAGTGGTGTAAGACTTCTTCCTTTTCTTAACACCACCACGAAGCCTCAACACCAGATGAAGGGTGGACTCCTTTTGGATGTTGTAGTCAGATAAAGTACGGCCATCTTCCAGCTGCTTGCCAGGGAAGACCAGCCTCTGCTGATCAGGAGGAATTCCTTCCTTATCCTGGATCTTGGCCTCGACATTTTCTCTAGTGTCCCAGGGTCTTCACGAAAGGGTCTTCACGAAAATCTGCATCTTGGCAGCGGTGCCACCACAGATGGCGGATCGAAAAGGGGGAATAGCATATCTAAAGGAACTTTCTATACATAGAGCAGATGCTAAATAATTTTGCTAAATGACCAGACACTTGGAAACGTGCAACAGGATTCCCTTGCCTCAGCCTGGGATGTGTGCTACTGTGCCCAGGTGTCACTTTGTTCTCTGCGCATGAAGAAGTGATTACTGACAAAAAGTAGCACTTTGCATATTTAAAAATAATTTAATTCAGACCAACTCAAGCAGAACCTGGATGAGAGACACAGGACTGAAAATGCCTTGGTTTCTCACCACTGTTTAAATGCTTTGCTCCTTTGTGTACCGGTCTGGGTTTGAAAGGGTTTGGGAGTGCTCCTTGTCTTTCTATCGCTTTCTTTTTTAACTAATACAAGAAATGTTGGCTGTAGATCTGCTTTGACTGTCTAATGGAATTCCGCAGCGAGTCCCTCTGGGTCCAGCTGTTCTCCAGCTGGGAGACTTCTCATTCCTGCCTCAGTCTTCTCACTAAAGGTCTGTAGGTTGGGGATCTCTCCTCATTACTGCCTCAGTTTCCTTGTTTGTTAGGGATCTGTTTAGGCTGTTGACCTCTTTTTGGTTTAAATTTGGTAGTTTGGATGCATCTAGAAATTCATCCATTTCTTCAAGATTTTGTAACTTAATTGAGTATAGGTTTCTAAAGTATTCCCTTACGCTAGTCTGACTTTCTTCGGTGTCTGTGGTAACGTTTCCTTATTCATGGCTGATTCTGTTTTTTTGTTTTTTTGATTAATTGAATCAACAGTCTATTGAGCTTGTTTAGCTTCTTCAAGAACCAGCTCTTAGATTTGTTGATTCTTTGTGTTTTCTTTGTATCTATATTTCATTCATTTTGCTTGAATTTATTTTATTTCTTCCCATCTACTAGGCTTGGGTTTGATTTGTTCTTGTTTTTCCAAATTCTGGAGATGTTTCAAGTCATCTATTTGTTCTCTTTCTAACTAAAATATATACATATGTATTTATGTATGTATATTTCATGTGTATGAGTATTTTTCCTGCATGTGTATAAGTGCACCAAATACATACAGTGCTCAAGGAGACCAGAAGAGGGCATTTGATTGCCTTGGAGCTGGAATTGGAACTGGAGTTACAGATAGTTATGAGCTGCCAGATGGGTCCTGGGAATTGAACTGGGGTCCTAAACAAGAGTAGCAAGTGCTCATAACTGCCTAGCCATTTCACCAACCCACTTCCTAATTTCCAGAGCATAGATTTCCCTCTTAGGGCTGGTTTTAATGTGTTCCAGATATTTTTGCTGTGTTTGTTTTAATTTTCATTTGATTTTAGGAATTTTCATAAATTTTCCTATTGGTTGTTTCTTAAACCCAGCCATCATTCAGTAATGTGGTTTTTAATCTCCATGAGTTTGTATAACTACTAGTAATTCATTGATTTTAGGCTTTATTATATTGTGGTCTGTTTGATTTATGATGTGATTTAATTCAGATGTTTCTCTGTTTAATTTCGCTCAGATGACCTGTATATTGGAGAAAGTGGATAATGAAGTTAGCTAGCTTTTAACTTAGCATTTTCTTTTTCTAATCTAATTTATTTAATTTTATTTTATGTGCATTGATATGAGGGTGTCAGATCCCCTGGAACTGGAGTTATAGACAGTTGTGAGCTGCCATCTGGGTGCTGGGAATTGAACCCAGGTCCTCTGGAAGAGTAGCCGGTGCTCCTAACCACCGAACCATCTCTCCAGCCCCAACTTGGTATTTTCTAACTTGTCATTATGATTAACATATTTTATACTATTTTGTTGACATGTTATTACCTGGAATAATAAAGTCTTTGGCACCAATTAAAGGCTCCAAGTTCCCACTGGACATTCCAGTTCAAGCAGACCTGCCTCTTTGCTGATGGTAGAAAAGATATTTTTTTCAGAGATATTCAGGAAACCATTATATCAATTCCTGGTTCCTTTCTCCAAATATCAGAGGTGATCCCAAATAATAAACCCTTGCTGAGTATAGTTTGTTCTTGTGTCTCAAGTTGTGAGTGACAACATTTATAAAGCACAAAGCAAACAATTTATACACATTTAAGTGGCTAATTTTAAAGACTGCTATTTCTGTTCAAGAAGCGGGACCTTGTTGACAGCCTAGAAACCTCAACTGCCCCTCCCCAGTCCTAGCCAGATGTTCATAAGAGCCACCCCTTGTCCTGCCTTTGTGCTTTTTCTCCATTGCTTTACCT
>PVIU01020063.1:11764-34937 GCA_004026605.1 Ondatra zibethicus
TGTGTGTGTGTGTGTGTGTGTGTGTGTGTGTGTGTGTACATCCCTACACAAGAACTTTGCTTACGCTGTTTCATCCTGGCTATAAATGGAGACAAAGCATACTATGTGTGCTAGTTTGTTTTTCAAATGTACTTTTTACTGCTGCCCCTTAGGAAACTGAACCAGGAGTCATGGAAACCAAGCCTAAGCTTTACTACTTTCAGGGCAGAGGCAGGATGGAGTCCATCCGCTGGCTGCTGGCTGCGGCGGGAGTGGAGGTTGGTTCCTGGTTGGGCATGGTACTTAAGGCTCAGCTCCTTCTTCCCTTCCTTTCCAGCTGTTTTCTTAGATAAGAGAAAAGCGGGGAGATTAGAGTGATGCGGTGCAGGGGTAGAGGGAAGATGAAGGCCTGGGGGTAGTCTGAAGCTCCTAGAGATGAAAAGATCTTAGTGGAAGAACTGTACCTCTAGCTCATTCTCTCCACTGGACTGGTTGGTTTTTCTGAGACCATTTAACCCCTACCTGAGCACCTCACTAATGGAATGTTCATGGCTGCCTGCTGGAGCCCCAGCCCAGATGTGCGATCTGTTCACTGGCTCTTCCCTTATCTCCAACCCCTGCCCCCGACTTTATAGAATTGGCCTAGAATTGTCTCTCTCAGTCTGTATAGAATGCCCTCTGGAGTAAGGGCTCACTGCTGTCTTTGTTTTCCACTTTCCCCTATAAGGATTCTTCCTTAGCTTGCTCATCTGTCACACACCATCTCAAGATATGAAGGACAAAAACACCCTCACAAAGCTTTAGAAAACCCATCAGGAAATGACCACAGCCTCACTTGATGGGATCTTTGGATCTCTTTCTTTGAATAGATCAGTCCCAAAGATAAACTGAATTTGATCTGGTAGGAAGGAAAAATTATAAAAACCAAATAGAAAGAAGAGGGGGTTGGGGGGAGAGAGAAAATCACTGGGGAAGTTTGGGGCAAAGACAAGTGTTTGGAGTAAGGGAAGAACTAGTCCAGGCAAAACAAAAGTGGGAAAACAGGGGCTTGGGGATCCTTGATGTAGGTAAGCCTCCAAAGGTCTTCCGGTCCCCTTTCATCCCTTCAGGCTCATCCAACCAGAAGCCCCCCAGCCACATGCATCCCAGGATAGCTATGAATGTAGCCAACACATTGGTAGATGACAACATCATGTTACAGTGTCAAAAGGCCGGACAGCTAATCTCTAAACACACACCCCATCTTGCTTTTAGGCGGGAACTGACAGTTTTGCGGTTCCCTTTTAGACTTCACTCTAAAAGCTCTAAGACATTTCCAAAAGGTGTCAGAATCCTTCTGTCTCCCTGCTTCTGATCTTAAAGTTATAACCATGTCTCTCTCTCCTTACTCTAGTTTGAAGAAGAATTTTTGGAGACAAGAGAACAATATGAGAAGTTGCAAAAGGGTGAGCCCTGATTCATTCAATGCTGTCTTATTGGAAAAACAAAAACTGGTTTCTGGAAATATGGTCATCATATAGAACACAGGTCTCTGGAATGGCAACTACTGGAAGGAACTGGCACCAACATTCCTACAAACGCTGGCTGATTAATCCCCGTTTTCCTGATGCAAAGCTAATGTATCAACTATCGGATCTCATATGTACCAAGTATCTGGCAGCACCGGCCTCAATTAATATAATAGTATAGGTTCCTTAGCGGTTCAGCATCTGACTCCCTTTAGCAAGTCTTAACCTTGTCTCGGTGGCTGGGGGCCCCTACGTTTTGTGGTTAACACCTATTTTTTTTGTGTGTGTGTTTAATAGATTTATCAAATTATGACACATAGGATATACTTGAGACTGAACCATGCCCATTTTTTACTTTTAAAATTTATTCTCTGACAATTCCATTCATGTATATGAATTATTTTGATAACACCCCATTACCCTCTCCTGTCCCTCCCATCCCCCCCACTGAATGCTGTCTTCTTTCTGTCAGTCCCCTTCCCTACTTTTATGTCTGTTTTTTTTTTTTTTTTTTGACTCACTGAATTTAATTGGAATTGTTTGCATGAGCATGGTTCAGAGGTTGTTTACTAGAGCATGGGCATTTTACAAGTAGCTATACCACTAAAGACAATGACTCCCCTTCCTCCAGGATCCATTAACTATCAATGGCTCCTCAGGGAAGAATGGGGCCCTAACGCCCCTCCTATCCATGATGGAATGTTGATGGGCCCAGTCTTAAGCTAGTCCCAGTAACCATAGCTGCAGTGATTCCATGGATGCAATTGACCCAGAGGCACCATCTCACAGCATCCCTCCCCATCCTCCCACTCTTGCATCCATTCTAGCCCCTCTTTCATGATGCTGCCTAAGCCTTGGAGAGGTTATTTTGCCTAGTGACTATGTAGGCATCTTAGTCTGTGTGTGTACACACTACAATATCCACACAAGGACAAAATTACCTAACACACAAGTCTCAAAAGGTTTTCCTGCTGGTGAGCAATAATAAACTACAGTTATGTAAGCAGTCACCAATGAAAACTTGGTTTTGATTTATTTGGATACCTGGCATTGTTATGTAGTTATTATCTCCTTTCAAAGTCCTGCTAAATAGATACTATTGTTAGAGATAGGATGCCAAAGCTCAGGGAAGTAGCTCCTTCCAGCGTGCATGGCTAGAATGCGTGACTGCATGTGACGTGCTCTTGTAGCTGTGTCCTTCCTGCTATCATGTCCTATGGCAGCAAGTGATGTGCTTTTAATAGAACGCATATTCTCAGACCTCAGTCCCAGCTCAGAATATCTGAGGATCAGGCATTCTTGGCAACCTTCATGCCCAAACACTGTTACACAGCTTAAGCTTTGAGATCGTTTTACATATATGTACAATTTACTCTGTATTTTTATATGTATTTGTATAAACATGTACAAATATATTGTATAAAATATATGTACAAATACATATGTATTTGTATAAAACACATATAAAACAGTTTATAAATATATATTAGAATAATTACAGAAAAAATATTTTTAAATTGCTGTTGTTTCATATACAAAAAAACCATGAAGTAATCAAACAAAGCTCAGATTTACACTAAATAAATGATTTTCTTTTTACCTACTGGGGCCTGTCATTCATCATCTTAAGCAAAACCACTCTTGGGAGTTAGTTGGGCCATCCTGCAGGTGAACTGCAACCATTGAAATCGTTAAAGATGAATATCTTACCCTGTCTTTCACATCGCAGATGGGCGCCTGCTTTTTGATCAAGTCCCTTTGGTTGAAATTGACGGAATGCCGCTGACACAGTCTAGAGCCATCCTCAGCTACCTCGCTGCCAAGTACAACTTGTATGGGAAGGACCTGAAGGAGAGACTCAGGTATCTTAGTATTCATCCCTCTACTAGATTTTTAAACCAAGCATCTGTGGTCTTATACCAACCGAAACCTGATTTGATTGCATCTTTCAACCGGAACTGAAGGGGGAGAGTAAGGGAACAAAGAGGAGGTGCTGTTGCTAGAGGAGGCAGGGCTTGTACAGAATTCTGAGCACATATTCTACCCTCTCTTTTGTATATAACCCATACTAGACAGCTTATAGTATTCTCATATTCATGCCTAGAAAACTATGATCTCAGAAATTGCCCTAGTAAAGTATTTTACATGAAGGTGCAAATGACTGATTCAGCTAACAAACCTTGAACATGTTACTGATGATCTATTTTGCTATCTGTTGTTGATTACAATAAAATAGTCCCACATAAGCTCAGAATGGAGTGTAATAAAGGTTGCTTTATTTAGGGGCAGACTCACAGATCAGCAGTCCTCTGCATTTGCAGGGAACAGGAACTGAATCCAGCAAGCCAAGGAGACCACACACATTTTTACATCTGTATATATAGTACATTTGACCATGCCCAAAATGGGCTAGTATCTTAAAGGTTATTGGCTGAGGGAGTTCCCACAGCACCTCCCCCTTTTATCTAAAATAAAAGAGTTCTAAGCCTAATACAAAACTATACACAATAAAAACAATTATCAGATATAAAAATTAGAATTACAACTAGCATAAACAATATCAAGCAAGAAACATATGCTAAATGTTTCAAATACTTATCCTATCCTAAGGAGTCTAAGTCTTGTATTAGAAATAGCTTGGCTAAGTCATGAGAGGAAAGTAACTATGACTATCTAGTCTTCAACCCCATCAAAGACTTGAGAAGGGAAATAATGTTACTTGAGTAAACAAAAAGTACAATCAAGCAACTTCCAAAAGGTGCAATAAATGACAGAGACAACTGGCTACCTGGGCAATCACCCAAAGTCTCATTTGCAACGTTGGAGCTACCAACTTTGGCTAAGGCCTAGAGTAACTGACAGACTATTTTCAGAGGCAGGAAAATTTTAAAACCATCTTACCATGTCTTGGCAAGGTTTGGCAGCCTTTTTTCTTGTATCCTGCTTGTCCAGTTTGGATACTGTGCATTTTGACAGTGGTCGAGGCATCAGCAGTTCCTTGTCCATAGGCCAGTTTTGCCAAGAAGAAAACAGGCTCCAAGTGGAGTGTCTTCGGTGCCCAACATTCTCTTGGGAATACATCGGATCTGCCAGGAGCAATGGTGTCTCATGTCAACAGAACCCTAAGTTATTTAAATGCCGTATTCTACAGTTCTTTGAAGTGGTTGAAAATTACCTATCTATGTGGAATAAAATCTCTATGTATCTAAAGAATCTGATTAGTCTAACTATAAGTATGACAAACATGGATGACTATTGACTTATAATCTTAGTACCTATTAGCTTAAAGACTAAGGCTTTATATTAGAATATTAGACAATCTTTAAACAACTGTGCAGCAAATGAAGACAAGGACCTCAAAATATAAACAGTGTATAAGTATCTTGATCAGAGGTAGAAATGTATAGTACAATATGATAAATATATCCCGAAATTGTATCAATATGCAAAATATCTTAAGCCAAGGTAGAAACATGCATGCATACAATATGACAAAATAACTTTGCATAGGTTTACAAATATTATAAACAAAAATAGAAGCATATTCAATATAACATATAATTTGAATTTGTAACAATATGCAAGAATTTATAGCAATGTAGATTGTCTATAAATAGTAGTTCACAAGTATTCACTTTATTATTATTATTATTATTATGAATAATATCACACTAATCTACCTATTATCCCATCCAGTTCCTTTTTTTTTAAAGAGATCCCTGAGCCTACATAATTTCTACCTCAACCCGCAACCCTATAACACTTGTAATTAACTCCTAATAGAAGTACCTAACCCTGAGGACATACTTTGTTGGGAGAGGGTATATCGTCTTCTAGAATTACTTTCAGCTGTCTATGGGATCCTGTAAAAACTAAAATGATGGTTAAGTTTCAAGATTACTGTCTGGTATAATTGTAAATAGTCTCTGAGTAGTTAATAGGGTTTTTCTGAAGTTCTTATTTGAAGTTCTGGCCAGAATGTTGTAAGAAGGTGCACCATTTCAGCTAGCCAAGTTGGAATCATCTTGAGCAGCTGGTACCCAAAACCGATCTTAAAGTACCATTATCAGCATCATGACGTCATATCAACCAGGTGGAATCATTGTTGTGGGGTCCTATCTTCTTCCTGGAAACTTCAAAGATTACTTCAGGAGAATTTATTGTTCATTGTGGAAAACTTAAACATTATTCATATAGACCTATATTTAATGAAAGGTACAATAGAGACAAAATAGGTATGGGGAGAAGTAAAATTTTTCCTAAATTCTTTTTCTGTCCCATACCATATGGTTCTTGATATGAGACAGAAACTCTGATTTTTTTTTTTAACAACATGCTTGGATTTAGAGAATAGCCATTGTCCAACTCCAAAGTCACCTTTGATTTTTAAGTGATTTATGTTTTTATTATACTAAGAAATATATATATATATATATATATATATATATATATATATATATATATATATATATATAATAAAATTATACCCTGTAGAAGATATGTCACCATAAGTCAGATTCCTCTTTGGTTGGTGATTCTTTCTGGATAGGCATCTTTTCTTCTTTAGGCATCTACATGTCCAAGTTCTCTTGACTTTTTGAAGATGAGTATTTTCCTGCAAAGACAAGATCAGAACCCTGCCCCAACCCTTATGAGGTTTCTTTACCACCTGTATAATTGTCACCTCTGTGGATGAGCTGTCATTTCTCTTTCTCAAGAGGTTTCTTTTTTCAAACTAAATTTTTATTAATTTTGATGGTATCCATAGCCTTCTCCTGTGGAAACAAGAGCAAAACCCCTTCCCCGGCATAGTACATCTCCTGGTTTCCATTATGAGGCCAACACATCCTTGAAATACACTGGATGATTGAATTCAGAAGTTCTTTCTATTATCCAGTGTCACTCTGCTGCCATTGTTCCTTTCTCATTAGCATTAAGAAAATTCAAGGTTAATAAAGCATTATGCAATCTATTTCTGGGGATTTTTCCATCCCTTTCTGTTTGTTTAATGTATCCTTTATGGTTCAATTTGATCTTTCTATGACTGCCTGACCTGTAGGATTATTTGGTATACCTATAATATGCTTTATATTATAATAAGCAAAAAACTGTTTCATTTTCTTAGAGACACATGCAGAACCATTATCTGTCTTTATTTGTGCAGGTATACCCATGATGGCCATAACTTCTAATAAATGCTTGATTACTGAATCAGCCTTTTCTGAGCTCAAGATAGCTGCCCATTGAAAACCTGAATAGGTGTCAATGGTGTAATGTACATATTTTAATTTTCCAAATTCTGCAAAGTGAAACTGAAAGATTTCATTCCTTTGAGTACCCTTTGGGTTATTCCCTGCAGGTAGCAGTATTTTGTTATAGAAAGAGCAATTAGGACGTTTTATTATAATCTTCTTAGTTTGTTACCATGTAATAGAAAACTCTTTCTTTAAACCTTTGCTATTGACATGATATTTTTTATGAAATTCTGAGGTCTTCAGCACATTTCCAATCAATAATTGATCAATTTTTCCATTACCTTGAGCTAGAGGACCTGGCAGACCTGTATGGGATCAGATTTGTGTTATGTATATGGGACAAAGCTTATCTTTGAACATTTGATTTTATCGTGAACATGAATGAATAATGAAGTCAATTCTGTATCATTTGATATAAATTCAGTGGTTTTAATATGCAAAACAGCTCTTTTTGCATATTGTGAGTCAGGAACTATATTGAGAGTTTCTTTAAAATCCCTTAGTACCATGAGAATAGCATAGAATTCTGACTTTTGGACAGAATTATGAGGGTTTTATTCCACCTTACTTAAATCCTTTGATTTGTAACCTGCCTTTCCTGATTTATTTGCATCAGTATAGAATGTATGGGTTATGGTTATTGGTGTGTCACATACAATGTTGGGAAGAATCCAAGTAGTTCTCTTTATAAGGTTAAGTCTATCGCTTTTGGGATAATTGCTATTAATCTCTCCTAAAAAATTAGCACAAGCTCTTTGCCAGGGTTCATTGTCTTCCCATAATTTTTTAATTTCATTAGTAAAAGGTACTATAATCTCTGCTGGGTCTATTCCAGCTAATGGGAAAATTGAATGTCTTAATTTTCCTTTTATAATTAATTCAAAGACCTTTTCCACATAAGTTTTTAATTTTTTACTTGGTTTATGTGGTAAAAAGATCCATTCTAAGATAACATCTTTCCTCTGTATTAAAATTTCAATAGGGTAAATTCTGGTGGGCTATATGACTAGAATGTAGTTAAGATGCAGATCCACCAAATCCACATGTGCCTTCTGTAATTTCTCTTCAATCAAAGTTAATTCTTTCTTAGCTTCACCTGCTAATTGGATTGGGTGTTATCCCAACTGTGGGTCGTAGATTGGAATTGAAATGTCTCCTAGCAATCTTTGAAAGTCATTAAGAGTCTACAATGGATCTCTCCTAATTTGTGCTTTTTGTGTTCTAATTTTCTGTAAACCTATTTTATAACCTAGGTAATTGATAGAATCTCCTCTTTGTATTTTTTCAAGAGCAATTTGTAATTCCCCATTTAAGCAATACTTTCTTTACTTATTCAAACATTCTTTCTAAAGTATCTACATTTGAATCAGATAGCAAAATGCCATCCATGTAATGGTAAATTATAGATTTAGGCAATATTTTATGTATTATTTCCAATGGCTGATTTACAAAATATTGACACCGGGTGGGGCTATTGAACATTCCCTGTGGGAGGATGATCTATTGATATTTCCTAGTAGGCTGAGAATTACTATAAATAGGCACTGTGAAGGCAAGTTTTTCTCTGTCCTATTCTTGCAAAAGTATAGTGAAGAAATAATCTTTTAAATCAATAACTATAAGAGGCCATCCTTTAGGTAATAGGGAAGGCAAAGGAATTCCAGATTGTAGAGGGCCTATTGGGTGAATCACCTTGTTGACAGCTCTTAGGTCTGTCACCATTCTCCATTTTCCAGATTTCTTTTTTAACAGCAAATACAGGAAAATTCCAAGGGCTGGTTGTTTCATCTAGTTGCTCCTGTACCAGCTGTTCTAAGCCTGTAGTTTCTCTTCTATAAAAGGTAATTGTTCAATTCATATTGGTTCCTCAGTTAACCATTTTAAAGGTAGGGCCATTTGTATCTCTGAATGTTTGCTAGTTGTTTTGTGTTTTTGTACTGCCTGAATGACTGGTGACTGCTTTTTATAGTGCCTTATAATATCATTCCCAGAAACATGAGTTGGTTTATGTCCCATTTCTAGGACTACAGGAATGTTAATCTGGGTATTCCATTGCTGTAGCAGATCATGGCCCCAGAGATTCACTGGTATATTAGCCACTTATGGCCTCAGCCTTCCTCTCTATCCTTCTGGCCCTATGCATTCAACCCATCTCATGCTTTGTTTTACTTGAAATAGGGTTCCAGTTCCTAGGAATTAAATATATGTCTCTTGAAGAGGCCAATTTGGATGCCAAGATTTTAGAGTAATGATACTCACGTATCTGCACTCATGTCCAGTAATCCCTCAATTACAATGTTATTTAATAGTACTCTCAGCTTTGGTCTTTGATCATTTATAGACATCTACCAAGATGTACATTTCCTATTTTCTACTGGAATTTTTTACTCATCCTCCATGTTTGTTCTATCATCCAGAACAGTATGGTTTTTTCTTTTTACAATAGGCACTGGATTTTTAAATTTTCCTGGGGAGACAAGTCTTTGACAGTGGCTGGGAATGACTGGACCACGTTTGGCCTGGGGGCCTGTGAGAGGCTCCACAAGGAGTTTCCTGATGGTAATGGGTTGCCTTGTTTGTCTCTTGTTGATCTACATTCATTGGTCCAATGTCAGACTTCGCCACATCTTCTACATAATCCAGAAGATTGAGACCTTTTATTTTGTCATTTCCAGGGGAGACATTATTTCTAGGAATGCCTGTCTACAATCCCTTCTCAGATGTCCTATTCTACCACAATTAAAACATTTGACATTTTGATGTCTCTTCATACCATGTTGGGTGCCAGTCTGTTGTTGATTACAATAAAAAAAAGTACCACACTAGCTCAGAATGGAGTATAATAAAGATATCTTTATTTAGGGGTAGACTCACAGATCAGCAGTCCTCTGCATGAGCGGGGAACAGGAACCTAATCTAGCAGCCAATGGGCTGCACATGATTTTACATCTGTATATATAGTATATTTGACCATGCTCAAAATGTGCCTAAAGTAAAAGTAACCTAAAGGCTATTGACTAGAGAAATTCCCACAGCGGCTATGAACTTGAAACAGATTTCAATGAGCAAGTGCTAGTCTATAGGTTTCTGGGTGGCCTCTATCTGGCCTAGGCTGGGTTTATCCCAACTAGACTCACTCACATGTCTGCCAATCAGTTGTTAGCTAGGCAGTTCTGGGTTTGGGTATTGCAGATTGTCGGTTCGGGGGAAGAGTAGGCCATATAGCTTCCATACTGTCATTCTAATCTTCTCATGGAACACAGACAAAATTCTAAGAGTGAATGGGAAACGATGTAAGTGTCATAAGCTCAACCCAGAACTATTCCCTCATACTTCCACTGTATTCATTTGTCAATCACAAGGCTAGCCTGGGAACAAACCCCATCGAAGGGCCTGACAGGCCTCATCATAAATACTGGAGGATGAAAAGCTGTAGGGTTTCTTGTTGTTGTTGTTTTGTTTGTTTTGCATCTATATACCACAGCTACCTGCTCTGTTATATACTGTTCTAGACCTGGCTGAGGATAGTCGTATGATTATAGTTGTATTATTAATAGTTTGTTTTCATGATAGATAAGTAAATGTTGGGTAGAAAAAAAATACTTTCAGTTATAAAATTTAATCTAGGTTTGGGGTTAAGTACAGGCTCCCTAAAATCTCATCATGGCAACATGGACGTGGTAGAGTGATCAGTATGTATAGAAAGTGTGGTAGTAGAAAAGGCCAAGCTCCATTATTTAGAAAACAGAGAAAGAGTTTCACACGGGAGTGCGTGAAGCTCAGAAGCAGAAGTCTATCTCTACACTCCCACGCCTTCCCCACGGAAACAGACGGAGAAGCAGTTCCATGATCTAAAAGTATTATGCATTTCACTCTTTTGATGTACACTTTTTTCTTTTCATTCCTCCTTTATTTTTTGAAATAGGGTTTCTCTGTGTAACAGCTCTGGATGTCCTGTAACTTGCTCTGTAGATCAGGCTGACCTCAGACTCACAGAGATCCACCTGCCTCTGCCTCCTGAGTCCTGGGATTAAAGGCATGTGCCTCCACTGCCCAGCCTGATGCTTACTTTTTATTAAGTGTTTTTTAAATCTCTAAGTTTTTTAAAATCTCCAAACCATCACAATCCCACTCTGTTTGTGGCAGGTTTTGACTTAGAGGCATCTATTACCTTTCATATGTTCAGTAAACATCTTCAGAGTCTCTACTGTATCACCTGGCTAGATTTGGTTCTAGAAATCATTCCTGAGAGTGAAAGATTTTTGGGAGAATCAAACACCACTTGCTAACACTATGTATCCTGTCCAGTGTTGCACTGGGAAGCCTGCTCTTTTTTTTTTTTTTAAAGATTTTTTTTAAGATTTATTTATTTATTATGTATAGTGTTCTGTCTGTCTATATGCTTGCTGGCCAGAAGAGGGCACCAGATCTCATTACAGATGGCTGTGAGCCACCATGTGGTTGCTGGGAATTGAACTCAGGACCTCTAGAAGAGCAGTCAGTGCTCTTAACCTCTGAGCCATCTCTCCAGCCCCCGGGAAGCCTGCTCTTGAAGGCTCCTTTCCAATGGGAGTCTATGGTGTTTTTTTCAGGATTGACATGTATACTGATGGCACCCTGGACCTGATGATAATGATCGCCCACGCTGCATTTAAACCCCCGAAGGAAAAAGAGGAGAGCTATGCTTTAATAGTGAAGAGAGCTAAAACCCGTTACTTCCCTGTCTTTGAAAAGGTAAGCTTGTATATTCCGTAATATGCAGAATATTTAAGAATGAGTGTTCAAAAGGTAAGTGAAGTGGGTACCAGTGGATAGAGGCACCTGCTGTCAGGACTAAAAGCTTGAATTCAATCTTGGAAGCTCAGATGGTGCAAGGAGAGAACCAACTCCTGTAAATTGACCTCTGGCCTCATGCATGCCATGGCAAACATATCCCCCCATACACAGTTACACAAAATAAAACACATATATTAAAGGACTGGCTGTATGAGAGTTTTCCTGATGTAGGGTCTGTGGCGGTTTGAATGAGGCTCGTATATTTTGAATACTTGGTCCCCTTTTTATGGAACTGTCTGGGAAAATTAGGCAGTGTGGTCTTATGGGGAGAGGTATGTCACTGGGGACAGGCTTTGAGGTTTCAAAACCCACACCGTTTCTAGTGAGTTCTCTCTTCCTCATGCTTGTGTCTCCAGATGTAAGGTGTCATCTACTGCTCCAGCACCGTGCCAGCCTACCTGCTGCTATGCTCCCCGCCACTATTATCATAGATGCTAATCCTCTGAAACTGTGAGCCCCAAATAAACTCTTCCAATAGAGGCTGCTTTAGTCATGATGTCTTATCATAGCAATAAAAAAAGTAACTAAAACAGGGTCAAAACTTAAAAGAAAATATTTATTTTTTTTATTTTATGTGAATGGGTGTTTTGCCTGCAAGTATGCCATGCACTTCATGAATGCCTGGTGCCTGTAAAGGCCAGAAGAGGGCATCTGATTCCCTGGAATTGATTACAGGTGGTTGTGAGCCACCATGTAGGTTTGGGAATTGAACCCAGGTCTTTGGAAGAGCAAATAATGTTCTTAACCATTGAGTCATCTTTCTAGCCCCTAGGGTCAAACTTTAATAATATGGGCTCCAAAATTATAGAACCTCTAATGAAACAATTTCTGTTCTGCTTTTAAAGAATCAATAAGCCGCTAGCCCAAGGTATCAACCACCTTGAATTCTCCTTGAATCCAGTACTGGATGCTAACTGTGCCTTCATAGAAAAGACAAAAGCTTTTAAATTGGAAACTTTTGTGCAGCATTCAGTGGGTAATGCTAGTGAAAACTGTTTTCACAACATATCTTAAAAGATTCCAAGCCTCTAGGACAGGTGTGGAATGGTAAGGAAGACCTGCGAGGGCAGAGCCCACAACTAAAGGTTTTGTAGGATCCTGTGTAAAGTGAGATGCAGAGTCTGTAGGTCCTTCAGTGTTCTAGATGAGTTCCTTTGATGCAGGGACAAGGCCAGTGCTAGTGAAGCACTTTCATTTAAAATGTCACACAGTTTAGTCTGCTTATGCTGCAGATTGTAAACCGGGGTGTCTACCCCAATACTTCTCAAAACATTTAAAAATAACTCGTTTATTCAAATCTGGATCAAACTTAACTTTACAATCCTAATTAGAAAACTTAAGCTTCGTTTTTCTCTGTTAGCTACTGCTTTCTTGTATCCCCTCCTCTTCTTTTCTATTGCATTTTTATGTGACTTCATGATTTTTAGTCAATACAACCTACTCTTCTATTCCTGAATATCCTGGAATCTGGAATTCTAATCTTGATTGGACTCAGGTCCAATTATTTGGCCCCCAGCATACTTCATAGATGGCATTGTGTAAATCATCAAGGAGCACAAATTGTCTGACGGTTGTTCTTTGTACAATAGACAATGCCAGCATACACTGATTTATTCATAGTTGTGAAATATTGACCTATCTATCTATCTATCTATCTATCTATCTATCTATCTATCTATCTATCTATCTATCTATCTGACACAGGTTCCCTGTACTCTAGCCTAGCCTCATTTTTAACTATGTAGTCCAAGCTGGCTATGGCCTCAGTCCTCCTGTCTCCTCCTATGTATGTGACTGCAGGTGTGTTTTGCCATGCCCAACTCTCTTCACTCATTATATATTCTCTACACAAAGACTCTCCCAGACCAAGTGCAATAGGGCACTCCTATATTCTCAGAACTTTGGAGATCAGACAGAGAATGTGGAGTTCAAGATCAGCCTGAGCTACATAGCTAAGACAGAGACAGAGAGAATGCGACTCTCTCTCCTACATGACATACTTAGTTACTCTGGGGTGTGGTTTATATAAACAATAAAGATGCATGCTTTCTTTTTATTTAATACTTAAAATTAATTACTTAGCATATTCAAATAGGAACAATTAGGGTGTTATTTGTATTATTTTGGTTTTATCTTATAAATATCTTGATACTATTTTCTATCATAGATTTTAGCATGTTTGTCTTAGTCACTGTTCCATTGCTGTGAAGAGACACCATGACCATGGCAACTCTTATATAAGAAAACATTTAACTGGGGCTGCTTACAGTTTACAGTTTCAGAGGTTTAGTCCCCATCATGGTGGGGAACATAGTGGCATGCAAGAAGATGTGGTGCTGGAGAAATAGCTGAGATTTCTACATCTGGATCCACAGGCAACAGGAGGAGCTTGGAATGAGCTTTTGAGACCTCAATGCCCAAGCTCAGTGACACACTTCCTCCAACAAGGCTACCCCTCCTAATCCTTTCAAATAGTGCTTCTCCCTGGTGACCAAGTATTCAAATCTATGAATCTACGGGGTGGGGGAGGGGAGGGGAGTCATTCTCATTCAAACCACCACAACGTTTAATGTGCTTAATTTATTTGAAGATCAGAAACATAGACTATAAACAGAAACTATAACTATTCCCCATCACCAAAAGATAAGTGTAAGAACTGGTTTCATGTATTTCCACCCAGTTTTTCAATGTAAATAGAGGTGTTTTCCTTTCAATTATAGATAATTGTGGTTTATTGAAGTTTCTTACACCCCTGTTCGATCATTTAGATGATTTTCCAAAGCAGAATTTCTATGGAGTTACTACTTGGCATTTACAAATGTCAATCTTGTTACTTACTTGCTTAAGACCTTTTTCTTTTCATTAATTTTTTAAAAAAGAATTTTATATGTATGAGTATTCTGCCTGCCTGCATGTCTGTGTATCATGCGTGTATCTGGTGCCCATAGAGGCCAGAAGAGAGCGCCAGATCTCCTGGAACTGGAGTTACAAAGGTGTAAGTGCTGTTAATCACTGAGTCACTTATCCAGACCCCTTCCCAGGTTCATACACACGCACACACACACACACACACACACACACACACACTCCCTCTTTGTGGAGTTAACCATAGTTTACATATTTGCTACTCAAAGCTGACTCTGGTATTTTTTTATATCTGCTTTCCACTGTGTACTGAAAAATTAGCTTTTTCTGGTTTGGGTTTCTGATTCCATTGGTGACTTATTTTGGTTAGTGTCACAGCAGCTGGGTCCTCAATAATCCTAGCTCCATGTGTCCCTGTACTGGTGGGTACAGTTTTCTTTCACTCCCTCCATGCTTTTTAGAAAGTGCCAGTGCTTCACCACACAGGCCTTGATAATCGCTGACTCATTCCCAAAAAGATTGTATCATTTTATGGTATGTGCAAGAGAGTTGATTTCATCCGTTCTTGCTGGCACTGGAGGTCATCAAACAAAGACTCTTCAGTGAGCCTCACAGTACAGCATTCAGACGGGCAAATCATCATTACTTCCATTAAAGTATGTCTTTCTTTTCTGTAGATTTTGAAAGACCATGGGGAGGATTTTCTTGTTGGCAACCGGTTCAGTTGGGCAGACATACAGTTGTTAGAAGCCATTTTGATGGTGGAGGAACTCAACGCTTCCATTCTGTCTGACTTCCCTCTGCTGCAGGTAGGATGCGTGTCAGCCCAGATGTGCCTCCAAGCCAGACTTAAAACTTAAAGAGAAACCATCTCAAAGGGCATCCATCCTTTTATTCACTCTGGTTATTCTGTCGCACTTACACTGTAGGATCTGTTGGGGAATAGCACTTTATATGATGGGAAAATGGGTATTTGAGGTTCTAATATGAACATTTAAACTGCTGGGGCACATAGCTCAGAGGCAGAGCACGTGATGCACATGTATGAGGTCCTAGATTCAGTCCCTGGTAGTTGCAAAACAAATAATGAGCATTCAGGACTGTCTTTTCTTTTTCTTTTTCAGCACTCTTAACATTTTTTACTCACGACAAGAGTCTTTGCCCTTTCAGCCCAGCTCCTATCAGATGATGGTGTCCACTTTTAGTGGTCCTGATGCTGGGTCATCTCTTGGCCACATTGCCTCAGTTTGCTCGAAGAATCCCGCCGTTGCCACACTTATTTGGCCTCTGCTCTAGCTCCTCACATTTTTCTCAGCGAGAACCATCAGGTTGTGTTTATTAAGAACAATGTTTTTAATTAGTTTCTCTAAGGGTGTCTTACCAGGTATATAAACCACATTTAAGGGCAGACTCCATGCCCAGCAGTAGATGGCCAACACCAAATGAACTTATTGTCATTTTTGGAGGTTTTTAACGTTACTAGTCTTTTGCTTGTATATTATGGCTTCTAATTTTAAGATTTTTATGGATTTTGTGTGTGTGAGCACATGCAAGAATATGCATTTCTCCTGCTCTTTCTTAGTTTTTTCCTTTTTATTGCTGTTTATTTGTCTTTTATTTGCCTTTCATTTTCTTGGGGTGGGCGAGGCTAGAGAGATAGCTCAGAGGGCCAGAGGTTTTGAGTTCAATTTCCAGTATTTTTTATTTTTTTTGAACTCATGGTAGCTCACAATCATCTGTAATGAGATCTGGTGCCCTCTTCTGGCATGCAGGCACACATGCAGGCAGAACACTGTGTACATAATAAATAAATCTGAAAAAAGGAGAGAGAAGGCTTGAAGTTGGATAGGTGAGGAGGATCTGGGAGGAAGGAGGAAGGAAGGGAAAACCATAATCTGAATATATTGTATGAAAATAACTATTTTCTTTTTTTTGAAAATAACTATTTTCAATAAAATATTTAAAAAGAAATTAGTTGTCATTTTAATGTAAAGAATTTTAGGTACTCTGAATTATAAATAAAAATGTGTATTAAAAAAAAGAACAGCACTGGGCAGTGGTGGTGCAAGCCTTTAATCCCAGCACCTGGGAGGCAGAGGCAGGTGGATCTCTGTGAGTTCGAGGCCAGCCTGGTCTAGAGTTTGTTCCAGGACAGGCTCCAAAACTACAGAGAAACCCTGTCTTGAAAAAACAAAAAAAAAACGAAAACAAACAAACAAATTAAAAAAACCCAGCATTTCTTCCTTCTTATTAAAAAAGAAAAGGTGTGTTTGTGCTCCTATACTATCTAAACCAAAAGATGAACAGGAAAAAAAAATTAATTCTACAGGCAGGAAACTTATTTACCTATCACTTTGTATTTTCCCTAAAATAGGATTATAGTAAATAATTGTCTGTTTTTAATGTTCTTTTCAATAATCATGAATATATCTGTATGTCAACAAATATTCTTCTGTGGCATAATGTTTATTTTCATTGAGCAATAGAAATAATAAAAAAAAGCACAGCAGAGCCATATAAGAAAAATATAAGTTGAGAAATCCCCATCTCTATAATGACCCCATCTTCCTGTCCCCATTGTCCTTTTACTGTTTCTTGTGTGTTCTCTCAATGTTCCTATTTATAAGATACAAGCAAATATACATTAGTATTCTTGTCCTAGCTATAATTTTCTTACACAAAAACTGTTGTTTCATTTTAAATTTAATTTCATGTGCATGTATGTCTGTGTACACATGTGTGCAGATGTCCTCAGAGGCCAGAAGAGGGTGGTAGGTCACCTACAACTGGAATTACAGATGGCTGTGAGCTCCCACACTGTGCTGAAAATCAAACCCAGGTCCTGTGGAAGAGCAGTCAGTGCTCTTAACCATTGAATCAACTCTCTGGTCCCTTTGTTTTTACAAAAAAAAAAAAAAAAAAAAGCTTTCTAGATATTTTTTTCCATCTACCAATATAGAGAACTCCTTTTTCCTTTCCTATGTTATATTTAGAGTTTCTGGCTTAAATTTCCTTTAAGAATTATATGCACACATGCATGCACACACATGCAGACACATGAATCCCCCTGCACACACATTACTGGCACGAAACCTATCATTTTATATGTTCCAAAAGATAGGATTACACTAAATACTCTTCTGTGGCTTGTTTATATAGCTTCACAGTGATCATGAAATGTTTTCATGTATGATTTTTATATGTGTAGCCCTTTTTGCCATGGACCGGCTCAGGGGAGCCACTCAGACCGTAGGAGAAGCAGGGTCTTGGTACTCAGGAAGGCACAAGGTCAGTGATGACAGACAGACACAACACACAAGAGAGTGGTTTGGATCTGCTGCGATTTTACTGAATTCATGTTTTCATTATATAGTATTCAAACAAAGAACAAATCAGAAGGTCATGTATCATTAGTTGGCATAGTATGAAAGCTTCTTTTAGTCACATCAGCGATTTCTAAAAAGAGCATATTATCAGGAACAAGTGTTAGACATAAGACATCCTTTGAAGAGGAACTCTCGTCCCTGGGAACATAAACCTCAGACAAGTGGTTTCATCTTATCTAGGAATAGAAAGTTTTTGTTTCATTATCGCTATCATGGCCCTCCCCAAGCTCCTCTTTCTAACCCTTTCTTTATCTCATCTAGTGACTCTCTGCATCTGCTGAAATATACTTTTTTGTACCTTCTTATGCAGCAGACACCATGGGGGTCGTGATCTAGCAAGCCTATCCATAAAATTCAAAGTATAATATAACACTCTTTGTCCATCAACATTAACCCATCTATTCCCTTGCTCATCATACACCCTGTGTATGACAAGGGTTCTGCTGTAGTCTTATATATTCCCATACTGTGCTTCCCTACCCCAGAGCTGTTCCTGGAGAGGTAATCCTTGTCTTGTAGATATATAGAATATTATTATTAAAAGAGATTGTGCAAAGCCCATATCCCGCATAGCCAGATAATTGAGAAACCCGTCTATGCCTCAGCGGTGGCTAAGACCGGGCCATCTGCCATTGACCTCCAGGAAGCCTAGTCCCATAGGACATGTAGCTCCCATCCGGCATAATGACGTATGTCATGTCACACAGACGACACTGGAGTTGGTGTGGCATCTTTTCCTTTCTTATGCATTTTGTTGCTTTAAAGGCTCTTTTGTGAAATTTATTTTTGATAATTTCTTTCATGTGTATAATACTTTCTGATTACTCTCATCCCTCCTCTGCCCTCATCAACCTTCCCCACAAATCCCTTTGTTTTGCTTTGTGACCACTGAGTTCAACCAGGTCATCCCCATGAATATGGATATGGAACAGTCCTTTGGAGCATGGTGGGCTCAGCAGTGACTACATAGCTGAAGACAATGGGGTCCCCTCCCCAAGTATCTCTCAGTCCTCCACCATTCATGACTGACGGTTGACAGGGACAATCTCCCATCCCTTTATTTATTTACTTAAGATAGGTTCTCACTGTGTAGCCCTGGTTGGCCTGAAGCTCATTATAAAGGCCAGGCTGGCCTTGAACTCACAGACTTCCATTTGACTGTGCCTCCTGAGTGCTTGGATTAAAGGCATGTGCTATCACACCTGGACCACCTGCCTTTTCATTTTTTAAAATACCTTTTTTTAAAAAAATGTGTGTGGGTATTTACCTGTATGTAAATCTATGTGCCATGTGCAGACATTGCCTAAAAGAGGTCAGAAGAATATATTGGATTCCATAGCCAGGTGGTAGTGGTGCATGCCTTTAATTCCAGCGCTCCAGAGGCAGAGGTAGGCAGATCTCTGTGAATTCAAGGCCAGCCTGGTCTACAAGAGCTAGTTCCAGGACAGGCTCCAAAACTACAGAGAAACCCTGTCTCAAAAAACAAAAACAAAACAACAACAACAAAAAAGAGAGACTATATTAGATCTCCTAGGACTGGAGTTGCAGATGGTAGTTAGTTGCCATGTGGTTGCTGGGAATTGAATCCTGGTCCTCTGGAATAAGCCAGTGCTCTTAACCTCTGAGATGTCTCCAAGCATCAATTGTTTTCCCTGCTTTGAAAACACACGTTATTTACAAATTGCTACTGTGTTAGAATTCTTCTAGCTATTTCTGGGTTTTGTTGTTGTTTTTGAGGCAGGGTTTCTCTGTGTAGATTTGAATGTCCTGGAACTCTCTGTAAACCAGGCTGTTCTTGAATGCAGAGATCCTCCTGCTTCTGCCTCCTAAGTGCTAGGATTGTAGGTGTGCACCATGGCTGCCCAGCAGCTATTTCTATTCCCTTTTAATAAATTCTTAAAACAAGACTTAATAGGCTAAAGAACATAAATATTTAAAGGCTTTTGATATGTTCTGGTCATGTTTATTATATCTTTTTAATAAGACATTTCAACCCACACCAGGAAAAGTCAGCAAACACACCAAGAAATTACTTCAGCAACAACACCCAGGGCTTTGTAGCTAAAGGCCTGAGCTCCTCTTCTATGGGAAAACTGATTTCTTAATGGTTGTGACAGCTATTAAGCTCCTGACTTCACTGCTTCTTGTTTCAGGCATTTAAGACAAGAATCAGCAACATTCCTACAATTAAGAAGTTTCTGCAACCTGGGAGTCAGAGGAAGCCACCTCCAGATGGTCACTATGTTGAGGTGGTCAGGAACGTTTTGAAGGTCTAGTGGCAGCAGACCTTAAGGTGGTCACAGCAAGTATCCAATTGCAGCATCACCGCAGGCCAGCTACAGAGCATTCCAAAGCAAGGTATAGATCCCAGGAGGCTTCGAGAAGCAAAACCACTCTGCTATCAGTGACAAATGCCAATTAAATATGGTGAAATGCCGGAAGGAAAGACCTGTATTTTGAGATCTGTATTTTTGTTTACGGCCATCTTAAACCTCTGCAGGGTAAGTTCTGGGCCTAGGAGATTAACCTGGCATTTTATCTCCTAGTGAGACCTGCAGGTACCAGGCTCCTGAGACAATTAACACTTCCCTTGTTAGTCAACAATCACAGACCCTCAGTATTTACTCCTTAGCTAGGGATGGCTCTGGATCTGAATTCCAGCAGAACAGGAGTTTCCTGACACCTTCCCTCCCCCGCTTTTGCCCGGTTGCTATATAACCGCTCCTAAAAACCAATAAACTCGAAGCTTGATCAGAAAGCCTGTCTTGGTGTCATTCCTTGTGTCTCTCGTCCCCCCATTCCTCTCCCCTAGGTTTATCAGGGACCACCGTTCGTATCCTGCTGGCCGGGATAGTGAAAAACTATTCTGTTTGGTAAGGTGTTTGTTTTAAGCTTGTCGGTTGTGGATGATAGTCTCCGAGTGTTATGAAACCAGAGTTCCTTATGAAGAGGTGACAGACAGGCAGACATACTCAGGTATTATTCGTGTCTGTAAGAAGAGCAGGATGGTGGCGGGGGAAGGGAGACTGCAGATGTGGGAGCAGAGGTTTACTTCAATACCTACACTGGTTTCTGGGAACTAGGGATGGGAAATAGGACAAACAATGCTGGAATAGCAGTGCTGTCTATTAAGCCCTGTGCAGAAGTGGGAGCGAAAAGGATGTCTGAGACACTGTTTTGAAACCCTATTAAGGAAAAGAACCTTGGACATCAGGCAGCCCTCAACCAGAGCCACTGAAACTCGGGTTTTGCTTTACTGAGACAATCCTAGAGACCAGTGGGATCAACCCAAAGCCAATCAAATACTTCCTGATTCAAACTGAACAAAAGCTTCCTCGGCTTTGATGTACCTTCTTTAGCTATTGGGAACTATTCTGTTCCCAAGTCGTACATTGCAGCTAGACCCCATGCAGGACACATTGAATGGGACTAGAGGAACTGGTGATGTCCCCAGAGCAGCTGTGACTTCTGGTGGCCTCTCTGGTCTGGAGAGATTTCCTGCCAATGGTGACTACCAGCTCCAAACTTCTAAGACAGCTGTCTATTCTTTAAAATTACACTTAAACGTGTGTGTTTGTGTGTGTGTGTACATGCATATGACTCAGAGTACATGTGGAGGTTGAGGACAACCTTCGGGATGAGGGATAGGGATTGAACTCTGGTGGTCAGGCTTGTCCAAGGACTTCCACCTGCTGAGTGATCCTACCAGGCCCTCTCCTGTCATTTTCTGATGCCTACCGTGCCTTATAACTTAATGGTTTGGATTTCCTTCCATTTCCCTGGGGCCACCACCAAGCACAACCGCATGGACATCGCACCCTGCTCCACGCATTCCTCATCCTTTCTTCCACTGATGAGCGGATCAATATGACAGCCAGGCCCGTCTGCAGACCCCACCCCAGTGCACGTGAACAGGAGCCCTACCCCCAGAGCGGTTTTCTGTAGTCGTCAGCTTTGCGTAACTGTAAAGCGTACCTAAAGCAATTAATTTACTAAATTCATATTCCTTTCATCATCTTGTCAAATACTATACTTTTGACTGTCATAAGCCAGGGACCACCTGTGCCTCTTCATTCTCCCACTGTGATTATTTTTGGGTGGAGCCTCATCCAAACCCGCAGAAGTTATGGATTTCTAAGGAAAAGCAAATCTCAGAAAGGTCAACAGCATGAAGGAGCTTTTGAGGCTCTACTTCCCCTTCTCCAATGTTAGGGTCTGAGTTTTGGATAAAGAGTTGGGTACTGAGTCTGCATGGCCATGGGAATAGAGGTTTGGAATTCAGGAGACCCTCAGTCATGCTCGAAAATTACTGGGATAGCAATTCTGTCACCACCATTGATCCCTATTTTGGCTAGGCTTTCTATTGCTTCAGTGAAACACCATGAGCAAAAGGCAAGCTGGGGAGGAAAAGGTTTCTTGGGCTTATGATTCCACATTGCTACTCATCACTGAAGGAAGTCAGGACAGGAACTCTCAAACATGGCCGAAACCTGGAGGCAGGAGCTGATTCAGAGGCCATGGAGGAGTGCTGCTTACTGGCTTGTTCCATATGGCTTGCTCAGCCTGTTCCTTTGAACCCAGGACCAACAGCCTAGGGATGGAGCCACCAGCAATGGGCTAGTAAGAGGCTAGAGCTAATGGGCCAGGCAGTATTTAAATGAATACAGTTTCCATGTAATTATTTCAGGTACACACTGGGAGCCAGGCGGGACAGAACAAGGGGCCCTGCACCGGGAATGCAGCCCGTGCACCTCATTACTACAAATTTAAAGGGAGAGATGATATAGATATGGATAATTTACATCGGTATAAATTTTTCTTTATTGATATAAATTTAAGGTCAATTTTGTTATATATATGTATTTCTGATATTGATTAAGGTATTGTGATTGTGTAGTTCACTTAAAAATGTAATGTATAATTAGGAAATATAGGTTGTTCATGGATAATCATTGATATAGTCAAGTTGGTAGTCATGTTAGTTATATTTTCTAGATGTGCGTAGATATATTTCAGGTAGACATTCTTCATATATTTCAAAGACTACAGAACGTGGCATTTAATGTTTTAATAACTTAGGACTTTTCATGACAATGAGACACGTCTGCTCCTGGCAGCACCAGCTAATTCAAGAGGAAGATGGGTATCGAAGAGGCTCCTTATGGAGTTTGCAAGAAACTCCTTATGGAATTGGGCAAGAAACTGCTCTTGCCTGGACTGTTGCATAAACTGGACACAAAGAACCCACAGAGAGAAGACTACTAAACTTGCCTAAAGGTGAGATGATCCTTCAGGGTTCCTGCTTCATGAAAGAGTCTGTGAGACATTCTGCAGGATACAGAAG
>PVIU01020064.1:0-34898 GCA_004026605.1 Ondatra zibethicus
TCTCTCTCTCTCTCCCTCTCCCAGGTTGGCCTTGAAGCTGACAGGCACACTACCACTTAAGATTTGTTTGTTTAAATGAACATACTTGTGAACATCAAGAGATTACTGTACATAGTAGCTTAAATTCATTATGGAATGTCCTCCATGTCTGGGGCCCAAACTCAGAACCTCAAGCTTTCAGGAAAGGCCATAGTTCAGAGCTGGCTCAGCCTTGTGATGGGGTCCCCTGTGATCCTTCACCCTTGGATCTTGGGTCCTTCTTTACTGATCTCAGGAGGAGCATAGGGTAGGCAGGGACTTAGGAAGAGAATGGCAGGAAGATGGGAGAGGAGTGCTGAGGCTCTGGAGCCTGCCGAGCTCTCCAGCCTAAGCCTCCAACTTGGTTTTCCTGCCTCTACCTTAAGGTGCCGGGGACAGCAGGTGTGCGCCACCAGGTAGGTCGTGCTGGGGATTGAACCAGCGCTTTATGTACACTAGGAAGTGGCATGTGTCCACCCGCACCTCACATACATGTGGGGTTTTCAAGTGGGCTGATCAGACAGCCAAAGAGGCCGGTAGGGTGGGGGACACCCAAAATAGTCTTTTGTTTCCTTCCTTTCTTCCTCAGAACCGTCTAGGGGCTTCCAGCCTGTAGGTGGCTGTTGGTCTGGCTCTAGCCTGTTCCACTCTGAAACCTCCGGTACCCAGAGCGCAGTTCCGACCCCCAGGGAGGGACTTTTTAAGCTGAAAATAATTCAAAGCCAGAAAGCACCCTGCGGCTGTCTTCAGACATTTCCTCTTTTCAGCAATATTTTTACCTCTTTACAAATTTGGCATTTTATGTTCTGTTGAAAACAAGAGGGGCTTGATTATCCGTGGGGGTGCATAGGAGCTGGCAGCAAGTAGGTGACCAGCTGGGACTGCAGGCAAATCATTAACATCGCCTAGCCTCAGTTTCCAAATCTGCCCACTATCTTCCTGGGCAGCTCTTCCCATGAAGGAGACTTTCTGTCAAAGGAACCGGGGATCTTGTGGGTGGCTCTCTTTGTTTTGTGACAAGGGCTCTCTGTGTAGTCCTGAGTGGCCTTAGACTTGTTATCTTCCTACCTTAGCTTTCCAAGTGCTGGTGTTATAGGTGTGTGCCACCACACCTGGCTGGCTGGATCTCCTCCCTAACAGGACCAAACACCGACAGAGCTTGTTAGTCAACTAGACAGGCTAACCTGGTGCTTATAACTTTGAACAAACCGTGCTGTCTCTCAGGTCTCATTGTGCCCATTTGTAAATGAGAGGGGACAGCAGTGCCTTCCCCCAGCTGTCTCAGATAATGGAGTGGAAATGCTTTGCAGTTGAAAGCTGTGTAACAGCCGGAGGTGGAGCGCACCTTCAATGCTGGGTACTTGGCAGAGCTGAGGCAAGGGGAAGCAAAAGTTCAAGGCTAGACTGGGCTAAATATTAAAACCCCTTTTCAAAATAAGAAACACATGAGTTGGGAATGTAGCTGAATTGGTGGAGTGCTTGCTTAGCACGCACAAAGCCTTGGGTTCTATTCCTTATTCTGCATAAGCTTGTGTGGTGGAGTGTGCCTATAACCCTAACATTTGCAAGAGAGAGGCAGGGGGGTTAGAAGTTAAAGGTTATACAGCTTGACCTGGCTATATAGCAAGTTTGAAGTCAGCCTGGAATACATGGAACTCTAAAAAATAAATAAATAAGCAAACAGGCAAATAAATGGGTTGGGGATATAGCTCAGTGGTAGAATGCTTGCCTAGTATGCACAAGGCCTTGGGCTCAATCCCCAGCATTGCAGGGACGAGCTGTTTAGGCAGTCAGACCTAAATATAACTCCTGGGGCTCTTCAGGGCCCATGTCCTGGCCCTGTCATAACCCAGCCACCTTAGATTCCCTAGAATCTATTGTGCTCCATCATCTGTTCCTTCTACCCTTGGTGGCACTGCTCAGGAAGGGGGCTCCCAGGCCTGGCTGCATAGGCGGGGGGGACCAACTGTCTCAGTTTGCTGAGACTCTCAGTGCCCAATTAGACCAAACCTAGGCAAGCTGGACCCTAGCTCACTGGAGTTAGACAGCCGAATTTCTCAAGAAGGATCCTTCTAACTGAAGGAACACCCAGAGAAGCAAGTATGAAGCAGGGTGGGGTCTGAGCGTGCGCATGACTGGGAACCCTAGTAAGTCTACTACTCAGCACCCAGGCTGGGCCCGGTCCCTGCAGAACTCAGGACGCCTGAGTTCAAAGGGTAGTGGCCAGGCTCTGCATTCCCCTGGGGGAGTACATGTGGCCAGGGGAGCGATCAGCCCAGGCATAGGAGGAGGGTGCAATTCCTAGTTCAGCAGGGAAAAGACCAAAACTGAGGTCCTGGATATGCCCTTCTGTGTGAGGTCGTGGTCTGGGCATACAGGCATTCCTTTGACTTCCTCTCCAGCCCCTGTGAGCTCATGTCACCTCCTCCAGGAAGTTCCCAGCCCACCCTGCAAGGGAACTTGCTGGCACATGTTCATCATGGACGGCAGCCTCTGCTCCTCAAAGAGCTTTTATGAGTGAATAAACATGAGCTCCTGAGTGTGCATGCACATGTGTGTGAGTGTATATGTTCGCATGCATGTGTGTCTGAGTGCACATGTGTGTGTATGTGACTGTGTGTGTGAGGCATGTGTGTATGTACAAATGTATGTGAGTGTGTTATATGTGTGCTTGTCAGTGTGTGTATTTGTGTGTTATATGTATGTATGTGAGTGTGTGTAAGGCATCTGTGTGTGAGTGTGTTATATGTTTGTGAGTTGTGAGTGCATGAGTGAGTGTGTGCAAGGCATGTGTGCACAAGTGTGTGAGTGTGTTATATGTGTGCATGTGAGTGTGTGAACATGTGAGTGTGTGCATTGTATATGGGGTGGGGTGTACATGTGTGTTGTCCTGCAAATGGGCCAGTTCTCTGCTGTTCTGAGCATCTCCTGCATCCACCCAGACAGGTCACACCCAGCAACAGATGCTGCTTTCCCAGTGGTAACTGAGAGGACGGGAATCATCCCAGCTCTGCCCAGCCACTCACCATGCCTCTGGCCCCAGATCAGCTAAGATGGCAGAAACAACCTTGGGTTACTTGTCCACCCTTCACTTACGCAAACTCTAGCTTCTTAAGGTCCCGGATAGCAGGAAGATCTGGAGCTGCATCCTCCAAGGGGTTTCTCAGCCTAAAGAGAAAGGGCTTCAGTAAGTAGGGGTAGCCCCACGGGTGTACCTCCAAGACTGTCTTCCTTGGGAGCTGTTGTTGGTCCTTCACTGAAAAGAATTACTTTAGGGGGCTGGAGAGATAGCTCAGTGGTTGAGTTTGTACTGCTCTTGCAGAGAACCGGAGTTTGGCTCATAACTGCCTGTACTCCAGTTTTAAGGGATGTTGATGCCCTCTTCTGGCCTCACAGGCCCTCAGACACACATGTATACACATAATTAAAAATAAAACACTTTTAAAAGAAGAGCCTTAGGGCCAGGCAGAGTGGCACGAGTCATTTGAGAGGAGGAGAGGAGGATCATAAATTGGAGGCCAGCTCCAACTGCATATCCAATCCAAGGCCAGCCTGACTGAACAACTTAGTAACACCCTGTCTGAGATTAGCTCAGTGATAGACTACTTGCATAGCATGTGTGAGGTCCAGAGAGAGAAAGACAGGCACTCAGCAACACCTAGGTCTTAGGCGATGCTGTAGCCCCTCTTCTTTGTCCTCTGTACCTTGGCTCTATTATGGCTGAAATGGGTCCAGGTTGCGTAAGAGGCTGCAAGGGTCCCATGGGATTCTTGTTAATCCTCAGCAGGTGATGTCTCCTTGGCTTTAGCCAAGGGCCTGGCTTAGAATGGGGTAAAGGGCAAAATCTGGGTCCCTGTCTGGGTGGACTGCAGCGGAGGGCCTGGGTGGCCATACCAAGAGTCAGGGCACTGGGCAGCTCTGTGGACAGGACATGTATGTGACAGATGCAACCTACCCGCATAGCCTGGAGCCATCTCCTACCCCGCGCCTTCTCACCTCTGGGTCTGCACCAAGCTGTCCAGGTCTTCCACATCCTTGGGAGACTTGGCCTTGAATGGCTCAATGGTGAATTTCTCCTCTGCTGCCTGGAGTAGCTGGGGCTCTCCCTGCTGCCGTAGGGACTCCCATAGCACCATTGTGTCACTCAAGGCGGCCCTGTGGAGGGAGGGCCTCAGACCTAGGCACAGTGGCCAGGCTACGGTGGCAACGGGGTGTGGCTCTGTGAGGGGACCGCCTATCTCCTCAGATCCTTTCCTTTCTTAGCTTGATCTCCACCTCCCGTGACCTCATGGGCCCTTATTGCTTTACCTTTCTTGAAAAGGCCCACTTTTTCTCTGACTGCCAGAAAGCTCAGCGCTAAATTCCAGGCACACCTGTGGCAGACCTCATAACTTGAGTAAAATCTGTTTATCGGGAACATGGGAGGAAGTTTTCCTGGAGATACCCTGAAGTGCTCAAGCAAACTGCAAAATGGACTTGAATGAGTCAAATGAAAGAATTCAGAGCCCATTCTGAGGTGCAGGGTGTCCTTGCAGGGCTGCGAGCACTCCTGGAACCCGACCTCATTCTCATTCTGGGAAGGCTGCTCTGCCGCCTGAATACAAAAAGCAGAGAGAAAGAGGAGGCTGGAGGCAGAGACGCGCAGGGACCACGTCTCTGAGCATGAGAAAATGGTGGCACATGGTGGCAACTGAAGGATTGGGACAATCTGGATGTGGGCTAGGCTGAGACTGTAGATGTGTTCCAGCGCCTGGCACATGGCAGGCGTTCAAATATTGGTTAGAACAATGGCACTCTCCCCCCACGGGCTGTCATCTTAAAATTGGAGGGGACTGTCCTGTCCCATCAGACGCTATGTTCATAGGATAGGGGTCCCCAGAGCTACAGTCCATGTCTGCCCTGTGTCCTGCCCACACCTGAAACTGGTGACACAGCTGAGTCCCACGAGGTTCCCCAGTCCAGAGGGCTCAATGCCAGTCTGACGAAGGTCCAGGGAGAAGTCCTGGCTGGCCGTCTCTAGGGCCCTACCCAGAATGTGCACATCTGGGGCTGTGAGCCGGGTGCCCAGGAAGGAGAGATGCCCAGGGAGCTGGTGTGTTACATGCTCCCAAATTCCAGGTTCCTGTGTCTCGTGGGCACAATGTAGCAGCTCCAGCAGTCGGCCGGCACGCAGCGTCCCCAGCTGTAGGCGCTTCAGGTACCTGGTAAGAACCTTCCGTTTCCTTTCAGTCACTGCAGGCTCCACCAGAGCTCCCAGACACTGGGTTCGAGGCTGGAAAACCAATCCAGCCAGAAAGCGTGGTACACCCTCCAACCAGTTGTCATAGGGTCTCTTCTTCCTTGGGGTCAAGGCCAGGTACTGTGGCAGCTCCTTGTCTCTGATTTCATCGCACTGTGCAAGCCACACAGCACCCAGGAAGCATTGTAGCAGAAAACTAGAGAAGGCCAGCTGGGCCTCTGCGGTCCCCAGGGCGGGCTGCACCAAGCCTCGGGTCACTGCCCAGGTCCTCACCTCCATGGATAGTAACTGGGTCTCTTGCAAGGTGCTTTGGTGTCTGCGGCCCAGCTCCCAGGCCAGCTTGGCCAGCTCAGTTAAGGCCCCTGGAGGACTGTCTCGGGCTGCAGGGCCTAGCAGGCTGACATAGAGTCCTGTAAGTGTACAAGGCAGCTGGGTCTCTGTGCCCTGTTCCAGCAGGGCCTTGGAGAGCTGGCACACGGCCCTGCACAGAGCAGGGCTGTGACTGTGGGTGAGGAGAAAGGGTTGGCCCTCCAGGAGGCCCAGGGCCTTGTCTTGGTCCCCTGTTCTCCCTGAGTTCTCAAAGTAGTGCCTCATATAAGTCTGTGCCTGTTTAATAGAGAAGCTGGGCACCTCGAAGATGGCGTCTGCCTTGCTCAGACTCTGAGCCAGGCGGCCCCGAGGCCGGGCCGTGAGGAGCAGGGTACAACCGCGCAGCAGCTTCCGCTGGAACAGCCCAGCTAGCAGTCCCCGGAAGGAGCAGGGCTCTGGGGGCAGAGGTCCACATGGTCCATGCAGGAGACCATCTTGGGCCTCTAGCTCCTCAAAGGCATCTAGAATGATCAGGACACGGTCTGGTTGCCTCACGATGTGACCTAAGACCTCATCATCCATGACCAGTGGCTGCAGGCTGGGGGGACAGAGCAGATCCCGCAGGTGGTAGGAGTCGCCTGGACGATCCAAGCAGTGACAAGGGACATAGAAGACAAAGTCATATTGTGGCAACTGGCCACGGGCCCAGGTCTGACTCACCATCCGGGCCCAGTGGCTCTTGCCCTGGCCAGCCTTGCCCAGCACAGCGACCACCTGTGTCTCTCGTGGCCACCGGCGGTCGCCGACAACCTGAAGCACCTCAGCTAGGCCACTATGGACTAGCTGGCGCTCTGTCCAGTCTGGAGTGGCTAGCTCCCTTTCCTGGCTCTTGTTGCTGCCTCTCTCCAACCTGGCCCGTACCAGCTCCATGGCTACCAGGGGACCGTTCAGGCTCTCAGGCTCCACCTGGTACTTGTCCTGCAGGGAGTGCTGGAACCGCTCCACAGACTCTAGGAAAGCCGAGGGGGAGCCAGGGTTAGCAGAGTGGGGGCTGGGGAAGGGGAAGTGGCCGGAGCCTCCTCTCACCTCACCAGTTCCCATCTACTGCTCAGTTTCCAGTCAATGGCCCATTCACTCATCCACACCCATTAATTTTCTCTCTTTATCCATTTCTTTCTGCCTTTTAAATTATTTATTTATGAGATGGGGGCTCATATAACCCAGACTGCTCTTGAACTCATTGAATAGCTGAGGATGGCCTGGAGCTTCTGGTCTTCCTGATTCCACATCCTTAGTGCTGTGTTCTTGGGGTTGAGCCCTGAGCTTTATTCATGCTAAGCGAGCAGTCCACGGGCTGAGCTACAGTCCACCGGCTGAGCTACAGTCCACCGGCTGAGCTACAGTCCACCGGCTGAGCTACAGTCCACCGGCTGAGCTACAGTCCCAAACCCTTTTGTAGCTTTTGATTCAGAATCTTACTTTGTAGCCCAGGATGACCCCAAACTCAACTATATCTGGCTACTCTGCGGTGTGTGTGTGTGTGTGTGTGTGTGTGTGTGTGTGTGTGTGTGTGTGTGTGTTTGGGGGGAGGATGTTTATTGTGGATGAAACCCAGGGTGTCAAGCTTTCTGGGCACTTCCTCTACCACTAAACTGCTCCCCAGTCCCTTCAGTTACCACTAGGCTGTGCCATTCATCCCTATGGGGTTTGGAAGGAGAGTTGGTTATTTGTGAATTCATCATGTTAGGTGAGATGAGCCAGGCTCAGAAAGACATATATCACATGTTTCTTTTCATATGTGGAGCCTGGAAACATATACACAGACAGATACATAGATATAGATAATATGTACATATATATGTATGTATGCATGTATGTGTGTGTATACGTGTGTGTGTGTGTGTGTGTGTAGGGGCATGAAAATAGAAGTAAGAGCATTTAGTGGCAGGAAGGGGACCATTGGGAGAGCAGGAAATGGACCAACAGATGATAAGGGTGTGAGTATGAATAAAATACTTTATATATATATATATATATGTATGAAATTGTCATGATGAAATCCATCACTTTAACAATGATGTACTTCCTGCTAAACCTGCAAACCTGAGTTCCACCCCTGGCCCCTCATGGTGGAAGGAGAGAACCAACTCCTGCAAGACGTTCTCTGACGTGTATACTATGCACAGACACATGCACACATATATACACACATATGCAGACACACACTGAATAAAAAAACAAATAAATAAATGTAACTCAAGGCCTTTGAAAAGACAGTGGAACTGGTGAGGTTTTATCTGTTGGTAGAGTATTTGCCTTGTGAGTACGGAGCCCTGGGTTTCAAAACCATGAATGTGGTAGTACCTGCCTATAATCCCTGGAATTGGGACATAAAGACAAGAGGATCAGAAATTCAAAGTTTTCCTTAACTACATGGCAAGTTGGAAAGAAAGAAACAGAACAGGAGAAAAGGAAGAAAGGAAGACGAAGGCAGTGGGCATGGTGTTGCACCCCTATAATCTTAGTGCTCAAGAGACGGAGACAGTAGGGATGTGAGTTTGAGGCCAGCCTGAGCTAGAATCAGTTCAAGGGCGTGAGCTGCATAATGAGAGTCTGTTTCGGAACAAATAATCAACAGCAACAAAAAGAGCTAAAACTTGGGAGCCCATGTGTCTGAGTCAAATCCTGCCTCCTCTATTTGTGTGGCCTTGAACATCTGTACACCCTGCTATGCTTCAGGGCAGTTCATCTGTGAAGTGGGGGTGATACAGGGGCTGGAAAGGCGTTAATGCAAAGCTTAGGGGTGCACCTAGAAGGACCATCAGTGGCTTAGCTTTCTCTCACTTCCCCTGGCAATCCTTCTCTTCTACTACCCCACACTTCCTTCATCCGCTCGCTCACTCTCTCCTCTTCTATCTTCTCCCTCACAATGCAAGCTCAGTTCCCACGGGTGACCCCTAGGAATAGGGACTTATGTCCTGTGTACTACTTGGATGGCTGAACAGACTTTGCAACAGTGGGGAAATCAATTGGGTGATAAATGAATGAATAAGTAATGAATGAATGAGCAAGTGAGCTGACAAGGGGCTGGCTAAGTATTGCATGGGTGAAGTGAAGTGCTTTTTGTAAAGGGTCTCCAGGACAGAGGGGCTCAATAGTAACTCACCCGGCCATTTTGGAAGCTTTATAGAAGACTCGAGACCTTCCTGGCATAGGGAGGGGGATGTTGTGTCCTCTAAGGATGGAGAAACAAATGTCAATCAGAGTCTGGAGGGTCCCCATGGACTCCTGCCAGTATTGGGGGCATCCAGAGGACAGAACTACATGCCTGAGCCTCCAAGGCCAGGTCATAAGAAGACAGCTCAACTGTATATGAGATCTTTATTTTAACCAGCTGTACTTACAAACAAACATCTTTTAACCAGTGTTTTAAAAATTATTGCAAGTCAGGCACTGTAGTATCTGTAATCCCCGACTTCAGGGGGTGAGGTAGGGGGATTTTTGTAAGTTTAGAGTCGGTCTAATAGTCACATATTGAGCTGCAGGCCAGCTGAGCATGTACAGCAAGACCCTGTCTCCAAAAAAAGAAAAGCAAAATTAAAAGCATGGGATTCAATAAAGCCTGGGCTTCCAGCTTTAGAAGACCCAGTCAGGCTGGGCGTGCTCTTACACCCTAAAGATCAACAGGAGGCCTGTGACTTATGGCTCTGCTTGGATGGACAGACATGTTCCAGTTGTCACCCAACCCTCGGTCACACTCCCTGCTTCACCCTCCCTCACACACCCTCCCTCACACACCCTCCCTCACACACCCTCCCTCATGACCAGTCATCCATGAATATGGCTTGCCCATCTCTTCAGGCAGCTCGGACTGACTGAAGAATTTCCTCCCCAAGCCTTCTGTCTTGGTCCCAAAGCCTCTTTTAGAGCCCCAGTCCTCACCCGTCTCATTAACACGCGAGGTCAGCGCAGGTTCAGGCATACTGGGCAGGTCAGCTGCAGATGGTGCAAAGGGGCTGGTGGAGCCCGGCCGCCCTGGGGATTTGGGGAGGCTGCGGACAGTGGAGCTGCCTGAAGGCACTGCTTGCTTGACTTGGGGCATCTCACCTATATGGAAGGAAAGAGGAGCATAAGAACCATTAGGGACTCGTCCAGGAGTGTGCTGGGTCACTCTACTTCAACCACACTGTGGAGTGTGCACTCACTTTCCCAGGGTGGGGGTGCTGCATCTGTGTTAAAGGCTGACTGAATAACTAGAGCTTCTGTGGCTGGAAAGTTGCAGGTCCAGAACCATATTGTCTTGGGTGTCTTTAGCACCCACCCTCATAGACATTAATTGCCTAGCCTACCTCTGTGTTTGGCCTAGCATCCCTAAGACTTCAGGTAAAAAATCCTTTTGGCAATGTACCAGGAGATGCCTTTTCCACCCACCCAAAGGCTAAGAATGCCAGCAGGTAGCATCCGTGGACTCTAGCAGAGGTACCCTACTTTGCTGTAACCTGCCTGGGGTTTCTACTAATGTATCTGAAAGATGACCTGGCTTATAACTCTCTTTGTTCTGTTACTATTAAAAGTTCATTTAGCTGTTGTCATGCTGGATTGAGGTATTTGGGGCATTGTAAATCTGTCTCTCTCCCATCTGGCTCCAGAATAAATGATATCTTACTGCTGTGGAGGTGAGTGCTCGGTGAGTTTGGGGAGAGAGGGAACCTCCTAGTGAAGGCATTTCAGGGTGAAACTGGGGAGGGAACCCCAAGTGACATCCAGTTCCCATCCATGGAGTGGACACAGTCAGCTCACAGGGTGCTCAGGACAGATGCTTCCTGGCACATGTTAGAAGTTGCTCCCTTGCTTCTGGGACACCATTATCTTAAATAGAAACAGTCATGCAACCTTAGGGTTGTGGACTGTAGTGGAACCATCCTCATCCCTGAGAGTCCAGACATGCCTTCCCAGGGCTTATTGGAATCCTCAGTATGGTGTGTCAACAGGCACCATTTAACTGATCAGGAAAAAGGCAAATTAGAGAGAGCCGTGCAAGGATGCACACAAAACTGCCCACAACACACTGAAGAGGGGCAAGGGGACAGTTAACTCTGGAGTATCTTATTGTTTGGCTTCATAATGAGTGTCACTAATGTCGGAGTTTAAAAACAAAGCTGAGGGTGCTTGCTTGTTTGTTTAAGGGCTGGAGAGATAGCTCAGTGGCAAAGAGCGAGTACTACTTATCCGGAGGTCCTGAGTTTGACTCCCAGAATTCATGTCAGGCTGCTCACAACAACCTGTTGTGACTCCAACTCCAGAGAGAAGTCACCTCTGACTTCTTCAGGTACTACAGTCAAGCGTTCTCACGTGTGTGTGCACATACACAATTAAAACAAAATCTTTTTTAACTATTTTTTTTTTTAGGAAAAACTAAGCTGAGAGGAAATAGTGACACACAGAAGGCCGTGAGTCTGGTCACACATGCAGACCACCTGGACTTGGGGGAAACGAGGATAGAGAAAGGTGTTTGGGGGAGGGAGGGTTCATAAATAGGTGCTATGTCACAATTCCAAGTGCCTGCAATGGGAGCGAGGAAGGAGAGACCTTCAGTTGCGATGCTGGCTTGTACACTCACCATGGTAGATCAGAACACTGGAGAGACCTGCGCCAGCCCCTGAGATTTGCAAAAGTCCCTGGGGCAGAGTGGGAAGAAGCTGGATGTTTCCGATGGGGAGATCCAGACAGTTCAGTGAGGACCTAGAGGGGGGCCCTGCAGGAGACAGAGGCAGTGAGGGGGGACCATCCACAGCACCCATTTTTGTACTTCTGTTTAGTGATGTGGGGTGAACGTTCAGTTCCCTCCCAAGGGGCTCTCATTTCTCACATCTTTTCCAATCCTTCAACATACCAGATGTTTGAACAGCTCCCTCTAGGTATAAATGGCTGGACGTTGGCTCTTGATTGGATAGAGCAGGTGATAAGTAAGGCATGGTGGAGAGGCTTGCTGGCCCCATCAGGAAGCTGCCAGTCAATATGGGCACCGAAGAGGGCTGGGCTGTGAGAAAGGGGTGGGTTAGAGGCTGGATGGACACCTGGAATGGGGTAGGCCTCCCAGGACAGCAAGAATCTCTCTCTTGGGAGTTGAAGGAAATGCCTGTCCCCCTCTGACCCCAAATAGCTGGGTTGCTCAGCTGTTGATCTATGCCAACAATACCCAGCCTTTCCTTGTAGCTAGGCTTAGGGGCCTCCCTAGAAACCTCACACAAGAAACCTATGACTTGGCCCATAACTCTAGCCCCTCCCACCTGGAGACAGCAGGTCACTGAACCCTTGGGAGACTAAGCACCACCCTCAGCCTCCGGCTTCTGTCCAATGGATGGGAGCAGTACCAGATGCTCTCATGAGGGTGAACACAACACTCTCTTCTACTGAATGGGAGAGCCGAGAGATGGGATGAGTCCTGCCTCCCTCATCAGGCTGGGACTCCCTAAGGACTGAAGCTACCTCTCCATCATCTTGGGGGATCCATGGAAGCTAGTAGGAGAGAGGTTTGGAGGGGATGGAAGATGAGTCTCCTACTGCAGGCTGAGGAATCACCATCTCTATTTGTACCTCACTCACTCTCTCATAGCTGTGTGATCTTAGGCAGGTGACTTCATTTCTCTGAGCTATCTATTTCCTTCCCTCTCTCCCTTGGTCTCTTTCTTCAGATTTCCCTTCCTTCCATCCTCTCTTCCTTTTTCTCTCTCTTCCCCCTTCTTCCCTCTGTCCCTCCTTCTTTCTTCTTCCATGATGCTAGAATACAACCTAGGACCTTTTTCACAATAGGTACACATTCTACCCCCAAACTACTCCTAACCCCGGTTCCTGGTATTCAATGCTGGCTTGTGCTACATTTGAGGGGGCCTATGCTCCTCCAAATGTGGCTCTCTGGATCATCTGCCCCATCTCACCTAGCTTCCTGTGCTTGGAGTCCATAGCATGCTCTTCTGCGGAGCCTGTAGAGAGAACCCTGAGATCAGTGGCCCTGGGTTGGGATGTGCCCAGCCATCAGCCATGGGAATTTCTTGGTTCTCAACAGGTCATGTGACCTTGCCGGAGGACTTTAGGTACTGTGCCTCATTTCCTCCCTACTCCTCAGGGTGTTGGCCAGTTCTTGCTTGAGCCCAAGTCTCCGCTGCAAGAATCTTGGCGGGTAGGTGAGAGTAGAGGAGAGGCAGAGGCACAAATCACAGATCAGGTGAGGTTAGAGCTACAAAACCACTGGAGCCCACTGCTCTGGGCTCTGCCCAGGTTGCCCCCATAGCCTACTAGAGAGCGTTAATGCTTCCTCTATGGATGTTATACCCTTGAAAGCATTTGTCCACTTGCAGACAACAGTGAAAAGCAAAGAATGTCTTAACAGATCAGTGGCAAAAACCATGTCCGTCAACAAGAGGCCTGTACAGCTAACTGTGGGGCAGCCACTCAAGGACCCAGCTTTGGCCAGATGTGAAAGAGTCAGGATGCTGGAGGGTATGTGGCAAGGGGAATCATAGGCTGTAATTTACTAGGAAGGTGCCAAAAGGAGATAGGTAGATGGATCAAGGAATCTACCAATGGGTGAAGCAGCTCAAGGCAATAGGTCCCAATATTAACTATGGAATTCAAAAAAAGGGGAGATATGCTTGCTCACAGAGGAACTCATACCTTAGCTCAGTGTAGAAGGAGAGAGGGAGGAAGGGACAGAGGGATAGGAGAATGGAGGGACAGAGGGAGAGAAGAAGGCAAGGAGGCAGGTAGGGAGGAAGGCTGAAAAGGAGGGTGATTGGGAGGGAGGGAGGCAGGGAGGAAGGTTGGGTGTAGGGAAGAAAAGAAGAGAGAGAGAAAGGGAAGAGGGAGAGAAAGGGCAAGAAGAAAAGAGAGCAGAGGGGCCTGTGAGGTGGCTTAGTGGGTACAATACTTGTAATGCAAGCCCAGAGACCCGAGTTCAATCCCCAGAACCACGTAAAGGTGAAAAGACAGAACTGACTCTGCAAAGCTGTCTGACATGGACATACTCATATAGCATGTGTGTGCCCATACGCACAATATTTGCAAAGAGGAAGGGAGAGAAGAAAAGAGAGAAGAAGAAGAGGAGAAGTGGGGGGCGTTCTGGAGGCAGATCCTTGTGTTCTCCAGGAGCAGTCTAGAAATACCCTCCAAGACATGGTAAGGGCAGAGAGTAAAATAGTATGTGCATATGTATGTGTGTATACAAACATATACATATATACATATACATAAACATATGTATATGTTTGTATATGTTTGTGTGTATGTGCATATGTACATGAGTGTATATTGTGCATATATGTAAGTGTATGTTCATATGTATGTTTGTATGTGTGGTGGGGGTGGAGCAGGTGAGTAGAGTATTTCTGACAAGGTTCAGAGGGAGAGGTGGACACAAACTGCCTTCAGGGGGAAGTGCTAAGGAAGGGATGGGCTGGAGGCAAATTCTCCCACTGCCCATTCTTGGCACGTTAGATTACAGCACACCCCAGATTCCCATGCCCACCAGTGAATAAATGTGCAAGGCCTGGGGTTGCAGCTCAGCGTACAGTGTTTGTGTAGTATTCAAAAGGCCTGGGCTTCATCCCCACAACACACACACACACACTCATGCACACACACGCTAACCTCACACAAGAAATAAACTTGAACTGGAGAGATATCTCAGAGCACCATCCCCCTCTTCCGGCCTCTGTAGGCACCAAAGACGCACGTGGTACACAGACATACATGCAGGTAAAACACTTATACACATAAAATAAATACACTAAAAAAGAGAGATAAACATGAATAAGACAGTGACTTTATGTGGAGGAGTGGTCAGGGAGGGCTCCCCGGATGAGGCGGGCTAATGGTTTTGAAGGACCTAACTATGGGAAGAGAGGAAGAGGGACAATGGGGCCGTCTTCGTGGGCTGCAGCATGGGGGAAAGAGGGTAGCCAATGTAGTGTCTCTCTAGGAGCCAGAAGAAGAGGAAGGATGGCCCACACAGGCCTCTCAGAATGCATCCTGTGACAGCTGGAGGGTCAGCAAAGCAGGGATGCCAAATCTGTGTGGTGAAGCACCGATGACCAGCAGCTGAGGACAGGCAGAGGAGGCAAGAGACTGGGGGGGTGGGCTCAGAGAGGTGGGGATACCTAGCCAAGGTCACACAGCCCCTAAACAGCACATTCAGGATTCCAACCCAATCCAGGCTGAGGCCACACCCATTGCTTAAAGAGACCTCCCTCAGATACCCTAAGGGAAGGGGAAGTGGGACTCAAAAGTCCTTGAGGAACAGGAACCGAAGCAACCCTCGGAGACTCTACGGAGGAGGGAGCTTTGCTCTTGAGATGCCTGTTCCTCCCTGGGAAGCAGTGGGGGTGGGGTGGGGTGTGTGTGTGTTGTGGTGGGGAGGCAGACAGGAGACAGAACTTAATGGAGTAACTGTGACCACAGCAGGCTGCAGAGGTAAGGAGGGACTAGATCTGAGAAAGGCCAGACTAGGTCAAGGAGGGGCTCACTCACATCTCTTCTGGGGCCTCTGTCCTGCTTCTCCAGGGACTTCCACGCTCTCACTGAAGCCTTCCTCTGCTCCAATGTGCTCTACTTTGGAGAAACACCAGAGACCCACATCACAATCCCAGAGCCCCCAGTAGGGTCTCTACAGTGAGTAGCTGTGACTGCCAGGCATTTCTTCAGGTCAGGAAGAAACTGAGGCAGGGCCATTATCAGCATCCCCCAACTTACTGAAGAGGTCCTTGCTGAGGCCCTCCAGCTGGGAGTCCTGAAACACGTACTGATCCAGTTCCGCTGCCAGGGGAGGAAACACAGAGTCAGTCAGAAGGTCTCCCGAAAGTCCTACTGTGCGTCAAGCCTAGGGGCTGCAACCTTCTGGGTCTGGTACACAGTAGGGTCTCTATAAACGTTGCTGAGTGTAAGTTGAATGAGCAAACAGGCAGACATTGCCTTTCATGTAATGAGTAAAGTATGTGCCCATGAAAACATATCTACATCATAAAATAACTCAAAGAAGAACAGTAATGTTGGCCTTGGGGTGGAGCTCAAATTCGGTCTTTATTCTCCACTAGCTCCATTTGCTGGACAATCTTGAGCTGGTTACTTAACGTTTCTGGTTCCTGTGTCCTCATCTGAACAAAGCATATACTATCCAGAGGTGGACACAAATGGTTAAAAGTGTGTTCAAAGTATTCGACATGGTAGACCGGAGACACTCCAGAAATGATGGCCAACAATGTGGTACGTGACTTGGAGCTAGTAGGAAGACATTTGCATGGCCAGAAACTCACTGCGTGCATGCGTGTGTGTGTGTGTGTGTGTGTGTGTGTGTGTGCCTATTTATGTATGTGTACTCACATGCACCAGTGTCATGGAATGTATGTAGATGTCAGAGGGCAACTAGCAAGAATCAGTTCTTTCCTTTCATCACCTGAGTCCTGGGCCTTAAACTCAGGTCATTAGGCTTGGTGGCAATTGCCATTAACCCCAGAGCTATCCTTCTGGTCCTGAATCTCTTTTCAAAGCTGGACATGCCTTAGCAACCTGCTCAATCTCAGGCACTTCCTTTTCATGCTTAAGTCAGGACATGGAAGTGAGGAAGCCTTGGCAGTGGATCTCACATCTGCTCCTGGCCAGGCGCGTCAGCCTTGAGGCTGCATCGCCTCCCTCAGCCCCAGTTTCCTCATAAGCAGGAAGCTCTCACACCAAGGACTTAGCTGCCCAAAAAGTGTAGCAATGAACAGGCTGCCAGTGTCAGCTTCTGCAATGGCCGACTCAGTGGCTCAGATGCTGGAGAAGGGCATGTGGTGTGTGCCTATGATCCTGCACTGGGGAGGCTGAGGCTGGAGGATTGCTGTGAGTTTGAGACTGGCCTGGGATGCATAGTGAGTTCGAGGCCAGCCTGAGCTAGATAAGACCCTCTCTCAAAAATAAAATAAAGTGAACATAACACAAAAATCAGAAAGAAAGGGAAAGAAAGGAAGGGAAGTACCATAAAGGCCATGGTTGGCTTGACAGTCATCAGGGAAGGGACCCGTCTCCCTTAGTCTTCCCTCCCTCCTTTCTCCCTTCCCTAACTGCTTCCCCTAGCTACAATTTTGGTGGGAGGGAAATTTTTGTTGTTCAAGGTGACCCAGTGAGGTTAGTGAAGGAGAATTTTTTTTTTTCTCTGTCCTTTCTCTGTTCTCCACCACCTTCTTACCGATGTTGGCATAGGCCTCCCTGGTCTCTTCATCCCCTTCCATATCCTGCAGCAGCTTGCTGAACTGATCACAGTTGATGGTGTCTGTGTCCGGATCTGGAAGGGAAAAGCCCCTAGGGTGAATCCTGGGAGTCTGAGAGGAGGGGTGATGGGGAAGGAGAGCAACGGTCTCCAGCTGAGGGTCAGTGCAATGGGCTGGGAGCTGTCCATGGTCCTGACGCTTGCTGACTGTCTCAGCCAGCAGAGGGGAGGAACAAGGCCCACCTGAGCTGAGCTCGATCTCCTCCTCCCCAGCAAGGTCCATCTGGTCGTACAAGTGGTAGAGGTGGAGGGGGTCAGCATCGCTGTTAAGTAGCTCCAGGTAGCTGCCCTCTGGAAGCCCCAGTTCCATGGTGGCACACAAGCTATGGCCTGGGAGGAAAGACACACTCAGCTGTCTCACAGGTGGTGGGAAAAGGCAGAGCATGAACATCCAAGACTGAGGGCTGGGAGTGGGAGGAGCCAGAGGGCATGAACAAAGAGGCGTCAGGCACTGAGATGAGAGTTTGAGGCCCAGCTGTGGAGCCTTAGGCAAGTGACTTAGCCTCTCTAAGTATCAGTTCTCTGGAGACATGGGGAGAACCTCGAAAGGCCAAGGGTGGCGTGGCACAGTGTGACAGTCACATGGAAACCTCCAGTCAAAGGAAGTTCATTATGTTTGGGGACTCAGAGAAGGGACTCTCCTCTCCCAGTTTGGATCCTCTCACCACACTAAACCTGCTTCCACTCACACCAATGGCTCCCTCTGGGGGCCATGTTCCCAATGTTTCTACTTGCTTAGGAATTTCTTCAAAAGTCACTGAAATAGACCTTCTCTTCTGCCGGCAGTTCCAAAAAGGGTGGAAGGCAGAGATGACCCTGCTCATCCCAATGTGAAGAAGGGTTCTCTTTAGCTGCTCCAGTCCAGGGCAGATGGCTCAAGTCATGTCGGGATGAACAAAGAAAGACCCTGCTTACTTAGCTTTGCACCTGTAATGGTTAATCTTGATTATCACCTTGCCAGGATCTAGAATTACCAAGGAGACAAGCTTGTGGCCAGGCCTATGAGTTTCTAGACTGCGGTGACTGAGATGGGAGGACCCATCCCAAATGTGAGCAGCATCACTCTATGGGCTAGTGGTCCAGAACTGAGCAGCAGTGTGCATCCCCTCTGCTTCCTGATTGTGGATGCAGTGTGAGAAGCTTCCTCCCTCTGCTGTCACCATGCCTTCTGTATACAATGGACTGTACCTTCAAACTGTGAGCCAAGCCAAGGATCCCTTACGTTGTTCTTGTCAAGTATTTTGTCACAGCAGTGAGACCGGTAGCTAGCACAGCACCCTGCCCCAAGCCTGCAGCACATTCCCATGCACTAGACTCTCCCCTCACCTAGGAACAGTGCAGGGAAGAATGCACAGATACTCCGAGTTCCTTGTATTGTATGACAAGCTTCACACATGTCACCCTTCAGGTCTCACTCACACCTTAGCCAATTACATTCCTGTCTCTCGGGTGAAGAACCAGATTACGATAATGAGTGGCAGGCCACATCCTCTCTGCTGCCACCATGGGAGGGACTGTTACTTGAGAAGGGAACATGTGGGTGACAAGACAATTTCCTCTTCTGAAGAAATGTCTGCGCACACCAGAGGGCAGGGGCTGCCTTTTGGTGAATGGGCCTTCTGCAACTGCCCTTCCCTGAGGCCTGCACACCTACCTAAGAGGCCACCCCAGTGCTTCCCACCATTCCAGCCCTGCAGTGGAGGCTTTGTTTAGTTTCACTTGGGTTAATGAAAGTGCTGTGAGATGAAGGGTTCGATGAATTCAAGATTTAAAGGTTCCCAAAGTGTCCACTAAACTGACAGCAAGTGTGATGGTAGCTGCTGCTGTGCTGCAGTTATGAAGATAATAATATCTTATGTGTATAGCTGTGTGTGTGAGGGAAGTGCTCATGGCAGTCAGAAGAAGGTGTTGTAGCCCCGGAGATGGAGTTACAGGTGGTCAGAAGAAGGTGTTGTAGCCCCGGAGATGGAGTTACAGGTGGTCAGAAGAAAGCGTTGTAGCCCCGGAGATGGAGTTACAGGCAGTTGTGAGCAACCTGATGGGGATGCTGGGGACTGAACTCTGCTCCTCTGAAAGAACTGCAAGCAGCATTAACACTTGAGAGATCTCTCCAGGCTCATATAATTTTTTAAAAAATGAACAATACTGTGTTCTTGCCACCTTGTAAGCTGTCTGGAATTTGGGGGGGCGGTGACCCTGTTCCAATAGCTCATGGAAGAAGATGAAGACCAGGATTGAGCAGGAGGAGGCAAGTGCCATAGACAAAGGAGGAAACGGCTTTCAGGCCTGTGTCTCAGAGTGGGCAGGCGGCTCAAGACCATGACACAGAGGAGACTGACGGAAACTGCTACTCTCAGCGAAGACTTTCACTTCCTTCAGGGGCTTCAGGTGATCTCAAGAGACAGAAGAGAAACCTAGGCACGTAAGCAATATTGAGAGACTGGGCTGTGATGTAGCTCAGTGGTAGATCACTTGGCTAGCATGTGAAAGACCTTGAATTCCATCCCAAGGGCACACACATGCACTTACACACACACAAACCACAGAAAGCTGTGCTGAGGGACTTTGGAGTTTAGAAGGGAACAGGAGGTCTGGTATTTCCTTTGAAGTTAGGAAGCTTGGAAGGCTCATGCATGAGAAGGTTCACATAGGAATCTCTGGAAATGCTGCAATTGTTTGACTCGGTTGCCACTGTGAATGGCAGGTTGAAGTATGGCTTCAAAACTGGGCCTTGAATCAAGTCCATGATATTAGTGGGTTTTTTCCTAGCTAATGAGTGTATTTGAGTGGTGTGTGTGTGCACATATGTATGTTCATATGGCCAACACAATGTTTCTCTTCAGATCATACAACCTGCTGTTGCCAAAAACCCCAGTTCCCGACTGTCCTCTAGAGGCTAGTAATTCTCAGTTATGACTGCTTCAGCTCCTGGTTTCAACCTCTTGCCTTGGAGGCTGTCTCAGGCCCTTCTGGCTTGGCCTGATGCAGAAGATGGCTCAGGATAGAGTCACTGGGACAGGGTCAGTATGAGTGAGATGCTTGAAGCTGGGAGAGGGCTAGCCTGAGGCCCACAATTGTCCTGAGCACAGAGATGTCAAGGGAACACAGGGCTGCAGCTGTGTGGTGCTGGGAACGGTTGATGAATTTGCCCTCTGGTTGTCCTCACCCTGTTGCCAAGCTTGTCCTCTCTGTCCCAGAACCCTCAACCATCTTGGCATTTCTATCCCAGCTCCCTAGCTCCTCTGGGCTCAGAGCAGCCACCCAGCATATGAAAAGATATAGTAATTAGAAAAACTGGAAATATATTTGGTTTTGGTCCCTGGCAGCAACCCACAGGGCTTTTCCATGGTGGAGGTGGGAGAGAGGAAGCAAGGGTAGCCCAACCAGGGGATGACTGAGTTCACAACAGTCCAATGGCACAAGACCAAGGCAAGAGTCATGGGCCCTGAGAGCCAAGCCCTGTCTGCTTTGGAGGCTATGTGACCTGGGAAAACCCTTTCCCATCTCCAGTTAAATAAGAGAGTTGCAGGGGAACAAGGGCTTTCAAGTGACATTTTACAAGGATTCCAGATCCTTTAACAAATGAGAAAAAGTTGTTGTCTGAAAGGGCATTGAGGAGCCCAGAACCTCCCTTTCTCTAAAAGGGGCTTCACAGAATAGTTAAAAAACACAGCTGTAGCTGGATGTGATCATACAGGTCTGCAATACCAACTGCCCAAGAAGACGAGGCAGGAGGATCATGAGTTTGAGGGCAACATAGGCTTTATAGTGAGACCTCATCTCAAGCACACAAAAAACAACAAAACTGAGATCCAAGCCTGGTGGAAGGTCTTGTGATACAAGCTTTAAGTGGCAGCAGGAAGATTGCAAGTTCAAGGCCAGTCTGGGGTATATAACAAAAGGTAAGCACAGGGTTGATATATAGAGAGCCGTCACTCAACATGGGGAGGCCCTGAGTCCTGCCCTCAGGACTATAAGACAGAAGCAAAAAGAACAGTTTTCTGTTCTGAGTGAAAGACACTGACTTTTCTGAGTGAAAGACACTGACCCAACTTGTGTAGTGCCAACTTCACGTCACTCCAAAGGGCTGCCAGAGCCTGGGCGGGGCCACAGAGGAACAATGGCTGGAGTGTTGTAGTTTATGGGGCAGGGAAACCACTCTGGAAGACACTGCCATCATGGACGTGCTGACCCAAACACACACTGGTCCAAACTCATGGAATGCGCCCTACCAAGACTGAACTCCAACTTTGACTTTGATTTTTAAGTGAATATGAGGTGCTGTTGCAGAGTCGAAGATGGTGACACGGACTGCTATGGGATACAGGTGGGTAGCTGGGGAGGCTATGCATTCATGGACATGGTGGATGAGAAAAAAACACAACTCTCCGACTTCTCTTCAATATCACCACAAACCTAATAATGTTTCAAAAAGTGAAAAAGCAAGCAAGTAAACAATGTAAAGAAGATCAAGGCTAGGGAGATGGCTCAGGCATGAAAATGCCTGCTACACAAGAGCGAGGGCCTGAGTGTGGGTCCCCAGAACCCACATAAGAAGTCCAGCAAGGTTGTGTGTGTCTTATTCATAGTGCTTGAGCATGGGCACAGGCAGATTTCCTGGAACTCACTAATCAATCAGTGTAGCCAATCAACGAACTCCAGGTTCAGTGAGGGACCTTGTTAGAATAATAAGATTTACACATACTACCCTCACACCCACATGCACATGTATACACACGAACACCATACCACACACAAAGGATGGAAAGAGAAAGCAACAACAATGAAGAAGGCTGGGCATGGTGTTAGGTGCCTGTAGTCCCAGCCCTGGGGAAGTATAGAGAGAAGGATTCCTGGAGTTTATTGGCCGTCTACCTAGCCTAGTCAGAGAGCCCAAGATTCCAGAAAGAGACACTATCTCAGAAATGAAGGTGGACAACTCCTGAGGAATGACACCCAAAGCTGGTCTCTGGTTCCCACATGCACAATCACACATACACATATAAAGAAAAAAAATAGGTGCTAATAAGATAAAAGAAGGAAGGGAGGGAGAGAGGAAGGAAAGAAGAAAGAAAAATGAGAGTGAAGAAAAGGAGAGGAATCAAAGGAAGAGGGAAGAAATGGAAGAAAAGAGGAGAGAAAGGAAATGGAAGAAAGGAAGGAAGGAAGGAGGGAGGGAGGGAGGAAGGAAGGAAGGGAGGAAGGAAGGAAGGAAGGAAGGAATGAAGAAAGGAAGGAGGAAGGAAGGCAGGAGGGAGGAAGGAAGGAAGGAAATACCAACCATTTCACACTACAGCTCAAGTGTGACACCCACAGTGCTCTGACTTGGTGCATCAGCCTGTGTGGATGCTGGAGTGCCACCCAGCAGCTTGTGATCCCTGGTAGGGTCTCCCTGGGAATAACCAAAGTCACGCCACTTCTCCCAGAGGATGTCTTCAGAATTCATGTACCAGTCACCTAACCTTAGCCTGCTGGTACTCAGAGGAGGGAAAATTAATGTTAGATGATGTCACTAGGGTGGGAACCTCATGGTTGGGTTAGCAAAACCCTTCCTCAAAAGAGGGACAGTCCTGTGTGGTACACTGGCTCCATCTTGCCACATGACATCTCTGCCATACTAAGATGTAGCAAGAAGGTCCCTGACAGGGTCCACAGCCAAACTCTTGAACTTTCCAGAGTTTAGATTTTAAGCTCAGCCTACCTCCACTCGACTGTGATACTCAGTGTCAGCATCAGAACATGGACAAAGACCCCAGCTCACATCCAAGCATAGTTCCAGGCAGGGCACAAGATCTCCTCTCCTCACTTTAATCTGAGATATCTCAGAGAGTCAACTCATAGGCTCCCCAGGGGATGTGCTGTGATCTGCAGAGTGACCTCACTGTAGCCATGTCCCTCCTCTATCCAGCTCTGCCTCTGTCCCCCAGTGCACCTCACTCTGATATGAGCATCTCTAGCTCAGTGCTGGGTTCTATGGGAGCCTCACCTCTGATAGTATTTTAAAATACATTTTCCCGAATATGAACTGGAAATCATACGGAAGAAGACACCACTGTGGCTAGTACAAGCAAGCCTCCCCATCTGTGCTCTGAGCCCCGAATGGAAGCACTCACTGAACCATAAACGGAGCAAATGCAGCCTCCACAGGTACTGGTAAATGGCAGGCATCTGGGGCCTAGGAAAGGAGAAAGGGGACACACTGGGAGAGCCGCAGACAGAGGACCAGGGGTGCCAGCACCCTGTCCCTAACAAGAACCCCTCTGCAGTTCCAGGCAGCCCAATGAGTCTCAACATTCCTGTGGCAATCAGTGGCTTGGAAAAAAAAGTCAGCATATTTTGCTAGGAAAAAAAAATCCAAACCAGAAGCTAAGCAGGGAGAAGGAAGGTCTTATGGCTGTAGTTTATCAAAGCTGGGCCCCAAACTCCAGCCCCAACTATGACGTGAATTAGGAGTGGCCCTTCTTTCAGGGACCTAAAGGTGGAGACCCAAGGCCTTCAGTGAAGGACTTTTACAGGCCAAAGTGTGGTGAACATGGTGCCTGCAGGTCTTGCTCTGCCACTTCCTTCTCCCATGTTAAACCATTAGGTCACATTCCTAAAGCTAGCCACCCAGGTCCATTCCCTTATTTGGCCACTTCCTTATGCCTGACTGACTCCTGAGGCTGATCATCAAGGTTCAGCTATCAAAACACCAAGGTCCAGCAACCAAAATTTATTATTTGGCTACACTGACCAACCCAGGACTTACATAATGCAGATTTCCCCGGTTTTCTTCTTATTCTTGTGCAACACCTGCTGCTGTCTTTGTCTGATCCAGAGGTGGCATCCTCCCTCCCTTTGTCCCCTCCAGGGTAAACAAATCCCCTTTATGCTGAGAATTTGGTGTCTGGCATGTTCTGTGTTGATGGCATGTTCTGTGTTGACTCCGCGGTCCCAGTCTTGACCTTTAACACACTTCCAAGGGCAGGAATCACACAGCAACCTCCTGTGCTCACACCAGGCACAGGGTCTTCAGCTGAGCCCTGGAGCTGCACTTTTTGTGGGTTTTGTTATTTGTTTTTGTTTTCAAAGGCAGGGTCAGGCTATGTTCTATACCAGTTTGGTCTAGAACTCACAGCAATCCTCCTGCCTCAGTTTACAAATGTGCACTGACATACCTGGCACTTGGCCTGTCTGATGTTTTCTGGTAAGGGGATACTCTCTGGGTTTTGATGCCTGACAAGTCTGAAAGCTTCACCCAGAGAGTCTGGAACTGTCTTACTGTCATTTAATATGCATCTCTCCCTCTCCAGGTGTAATTACTATTCCAAGTTTCGCCCCTTGTGGCGGGATAGAGAATCTAGAGTCCTGTATCCCAGACATGAGCTCTGTCACTGAGCTATGCTTCCAGGCCTTGGATTTGTGATTGATTTTCTTTTGGAGGGCATTTTGTTTTTCTTCTGAGATAGGGTCTCTCTGTGCAGCCCAGGCTGTCCTGGAACTCAGTTCCCCTGCCTCAGCTCTCAAGTGCTGGTTGCCAGCGTGCACTAACTCTATCTGGCAGCTGTCTACATGTGACACCCGGAATCCCCCCCAGTGCTCCTTTCCTCACACTTGCTCTCTACTGACGCTGAAGAATGAGTGGAGCTGGGGCAGGAGAGACGGCTCAGAGATTAAGAGCACTGGCTGCTCCTGCAGAGGACTTGCGTTTGGACCTCAGCACCCATGGCAGACAGCGCACAGCCCTCTGTAACTCCAGCTCCAGAGGACCCAACGCCTTTGACCTCCGAGGACAACTACACTCATATGCTCATACCCACATGCATACACATGCACACCTACACATAATTAAAAATGATACAAAAATAAATATTGTTTTAAAAAGAAGGGAGGCTTAATTTCCAAAGCCCCATGCCTGTTCCCTTGCCAGGCAGACCCCACATTCTAGCTTGCCTGGCTCCTCCCATAGTTCCCTGCATTCCGCCGTATTTCCCATACTTCCCCTCAGCTAGCAACTTCAGGGGCAGATCAGACACTTCTTCCATTCTTCTGGGTGTCTTTTTGAAAGCGTCTCAGCTGCCCTCCATAGAGGGACCTGGCCCTTGGCCTGGACTTCTACACAGCCTCATCTTCCTTTCCTCTAACTCAGTGTTGTCCAGTCTGCTCTGGACTGGTGCTTGACAATGCCCAATTTATTTACTCTAGTATCTTCCGTATACTAACATTTTGAAGAAACACAAATGTGGGTTTTATTGTTTGGGATTATTCACTATGATGATTATGATGATGATGATGATGAGATATGGTCTCATTCTTTAACCTTGGCTGGCCTGTAACTTGCTATATAGACCAGGCTGGCCTTGAACTGTCAGAGATCTGCCAGCCTCTGCCACCAAAGAGCTGGCATTAAAAGCATGTGCCACCACATGTTTGGGGTCTTTGTTTGTTTGTTTGAGAAAGGGTCTCATTGTATATTTCAGCCCCTAAGTGCTGGGGTTACAGATGTGTGTCACTGTCTTACTCAAATATACTTATTTTAAAAGAAAGTTACTCAGGTGGTAGAGATTACTCAGCGGGTAAAGGGGATTCCCAGGAACCACAAGCTGGAAGGAGAGAATTGACTTCCACAGGATGTCCTCTGACCTGCACAGGCATGCACGGTACTGGCCCCCAAACCTACACAACCAAATAAATGGATAAATGTACAAAGAAATAAATGAAAAACATCTGGCTGGGTGTGGTGGTTCATGCCTGCAATGCCAGCACTCTGGAGGCTGAAGTAGATGATAGTAGTGAACATAGCAAGAAGCCATTTTGGGCTAGAATGAGACTAAAACATAAAAGAAAAACTTTTTTTAAAATTAAAAGCAAGTAGCCAAGCAGATCATTGACATCAATATTACAAGTAGTCCACAGGCTGCTGGGTACGGTGGTGCTCACTTCATTTGTAATCTCGGCACTTTGCAGAGGCAGAGACAGGAGATTGCCAGCTTGGGGTACAGAGTGAGAACCTTATACCCAGGTCTCAAAATTATAACCCAGACAACTACGAATACAACAAAAAAGGAAAATAAGACAAAGTTCAAAGGCAGAAACAAGCTGCATATACCCCAAAACTGCCTACAAGCATGATACATGGTCTCTCTGTGTTAGGATATTCTTCCCTCATTGTGTTCAGACCCGGGATGCAGCAGAGATGAACCCTCAAGATGTGCTAACAAAGGAAGCCAGACACAAAAAGACAGACACTGAAGGGCTGCACTCACACAAAGCACTCAGAGCAGTTGGAATCAGAGAGCCAGATGCAGAATGGAAGTCACCAGGGACCAGGACAGGGAGAGTTACTGTTCCATTGCCCAGAGTTTTCATTTGGGAGTGGAGTGGAAAGTTCTAGAGACAGAGGTAGCGATGGTTCCAGAACACTATGAGCATGCTCAGAAGTAGATTTATGTTGCATGTTTTTACCATGATTTTACAGTAATACTTTCTATCATTGTCTTGAACTGCCAGGAAACAATGATGCCACCTGCCACCAAAACAAAGCGCTATTGAAATAGCATCAACTTCTCTAGCTCTGTGTTAACTAGTGGCAACCCCCCGGAACTCCCAGCTCTCAGGGGACCTGAGCAAGAGGATGGCATGTTTGAGTCTCGCTGAGCTACATCTAGATCTTATCTCAAAACAGGGGAGAGAGAGCTAGCAAGATGTGCTCAGTGGGTAAAGGCACCTACGGCCAAGCCTGATGAACTAAATTCAATCTCCAGGACCCACATGGTGGAAGGAGAGAACCAACTCTTGCAGGGTTATCTTCTGACTTCCACATATGCATGTTGGTACATGTACCTCCCCATTCCACACCACAGCTAGATAAAAAATAAACAAAATGCAATTACATTTTTAAGAGGAGGGGGAAAGAGGAGGAAGAGAAAGAGAAGAAGAGGGAAGGAATGAGAGAGAGACCAGAATGAGGAAGTGGAGGAAGGGGGGGCAGGGTCGTGTAGGAGGAAATCACTAGTCTCACTAGTCTGTTAAAGACACTGACAGTGAAGACCAGATTCTTTTGTGAGTAAGGGTTCCCCTAGTGAAAAGCTTCCTCGGCCACTGCCTCTTTGTGACACTCCTTTGGGTGTGCACCAGGTATCTCAAAGCCCTTTCCTTCTGACACACACTGGTGAGTTTCCAAAGCACTCCTGCGTGAGTCGGACAGCTGTCCAGAAATCTCTTGTGTTTTGCACGTTTTACAGAGCAATGAGGGAGAAGGGAAGCCACTTGTCAGCCAGGTTTGACAATGAGTGAACACAAGCCTGAGAGTCAAAGCTAGAAGCTTCCCTGCCCTCCAGCCACTCCCCTGATTGCCTGAGGCAGGGCCTTGGCACAGCATCCTCCAGTTAATTTCCAGAATGTATGTCAAATAAAATCTCTGGCCCATCAGATGACCTCTGCTCCACTAACTGCCAGGTATCTCCTTGATAGTCTGCTCAAAGCCCACGAACATTCGTGGGAATTCACGTCTGCTACCCAGGCAGCAGACAGGGTTCTCAGGAGATCTGGGTTCAAATCCTCTCAACAGCTTGCTTTATGACTTTTGGCAAAACAAAATCAAACATAAACATATTGATTAATAAATGTGATTACATATACTTTTATAGGTTAAGTGTGTATATATAAATTATATATTGCTTGATTATGAGTTTAAAGTAAATTAATATATGTGAATATATTAGCATGTACTTAAAAACAACAACAAAAGACCACTTCCCCAGACTCAGTTTTCCCAGATCACATTAGTGCTTCTCCTTGAAAGTTGCTAGAATCAGCACAGAGAGGTTGTTTAACCCAGGTTCCCAGACTAGGCACCCGGGAACACCGGTAGGACAGAGGCAGGGTCTGGTACTCCAGGGCCTGCCTGAGACCTTGGTGAGGGCGCTGGTACCTGAGAACCTAGCCTGGGCCAGACCTTGAGGACCACGTGACCAGGGACGTCATCAACAGCCTCCCAGATTTCCCAAACCTGGGCTACTGAGACAGATGCTGCTCAAACATCTGTGAGGGCTTCTCCCCACCTTCATTCCGAGCCTCCAGGAAAGCAGAATTTGCAGTGGGAAGGTGACGCCCTTTGGCTACACCAGGCTACAAAGGAGGAAAGCCCAGTTTCCTTAATTAATTAAGTTTCACCAACCTGCCTGAGAAATCATCTTTATTTATTTGGAAGCATCACTTAAGGTTTTGCTCAGAAGTGAGAAACTCCTGGCCTTGACAGGAAGAGGGGCCCGCTTTGTGGGGGACTAGGTGCATGAGGCCTGGGAGGAGAAGGGAGCTGTGGGACTCTGTAGGAGGATAGTACTTGCTTAGGGGCCCATACAAAACTAGGCACAGTGGCTGCCCTAGTAACTGCCTGGCTCTCCAGGAGAACTCTCCCCACCCCTTCTGGCACTCATCGCAACTCTCTTTAAAGGATGTGGCAAAGTAAGGCAAATGCCTCTGCCTCACCCCCTAGATGGTCAAATAGGTGAGGACATTGCCAGAACTCTGCACCCTATGTGCAAAAATCCTCGCAATAAGTGCCCTGTACCCAGACTCCAAAGTGGTATGGAGGTCCCAACAGGCAAATGAAGGTCCAGAGAAGGGAGTTCCCTGGTCCAAGGCCCCGGGTCCCTCCTTTGCGCGTCCTTGGGTAGATGTGAGGTGCACACCTGCCCCGTCTGCCAGAGTGGCAAACACTCTGCAAGGCTGTCTCCCCTCCCCTGCTCCCCGCGCCCCTCCCCCACCTCATGCCCTCCCCGCGAGTTTTGCGCACAGCCTAGGGGCTCTGACTCTCAGCTCCCAAGTCTCTCACGCAGTCCAGGATTGGAGAAGCCTCCCTACCGTCTGCACACCCGTCCAGCTCTTTCCAGCCTGGCCGGCTGACCTCGAGCAAAGAGTTGCCGGCCTCAGAACTTCAGATTCCCAGCTGGACCTTGGAGACATCTACCGTGGCAGCGCCCAAACTCCTGCTCAGAGCCCTAGTCCTCTTCCTGCTGCCAGCTCCTCAGCGGCTCTTAGGAGCTTGGGCGGGTCGTCTCCTGGCAGCCACTTCACTCCTGCTCTGTGGCAGCTCCCCCCCCTTTCACTTTCTCTCTGCACCTCCAGCTTTGGGCCAAAGAAAGAGATAAGCGCCCTCCCTCCTGTGCGCGACACTGACCACGTGTTTTCTCAGAAGCATCCACATGGCAAACCCAGTTTGCATGGACTGAGTGTCCCCAGAGGACTCACCCTCCAGGCAGATCTCACTTAGGCCAGCTCTTGCGTAGGAGGAGAGGGCTTCAGATTTGAAGCAGTGGAGCTGAGCTGCAGGGCACGTGTTAGACTTTGCAGGCATCTCACCTACAACCCTGGTGGCCCTCCATTTCTCTCCACTCCGTCCAACAGCAACGACAGATGAGCTTCTCCTTGGGGCATTTAGACTGAGACGCACTAATAAAGCTCTTAGACCCTCTGCTTTCCCAGGATATGCGTCCTTGGAGCGGTCACTTCCCCTTTTCATGACTAGATTTCCTCATCTGCAGCTGAGGGGCTAGGTCAAGTTTGATCCTGACCTCTCTCTCCACCTAAAACACTACCTCCCACCCAGAACCTTCAACTGCTTGAACACTTGCCACTATGATTTCGGTGGTACATTTCAGGGTAGTCTGAGAAAAGGGGTCCAACCCCTTCTAACCATACAGTAACATTTACCAAGGACCCCCGATGACAGGAGGTTACTACAAAGAATCAAGCAAGTACTACGCTGCACTGTTTGATACTCACCGTTACCCTACCACAGAGACATTTCCATCACTGTGTCACTGTGTGACAGCTGAGGAAAACTGAAACTCAGAGGTTAGCAGTGGTTCAGAGGCGCAACACAGATGAAGCCAAGAGTGTAGCTGGGCGGTGAACCCACTGTGCTGTCTCCAAAGCAGGTGCCCCATGAGAGAGTCAGTCCTCACCATCTGTCCCTGTATCTACTCCTCAAAACCACTTGGAGACTAGAGAGAGTAGAGTCTTCCAGAAGCTCTGTGCCTACCAGATACACACCAGGCTTTCAGTTTGGGGAGTGTTAAGCTTCCCAGGCATGGGGTAGAAGTCTCCTACAGAGGCACACTTCAGTTACCCAAAGACAGACCTGGGCTTGAGATGTAGCTCAGGGGTAGAAAGCTTATTTAGCATGCCCAGGATCTTGGTTCAATATCCTCAGGGAAGCAGAGAAGGAGAAAGAGGAGGAAAAAGAAGAGGAGGAGATGAAAGACCAGGTAACCCCCAAACCTCAGTAGAGCCCACCATTGCCAGCACAGCCCTTAGACATCTGAGTGCCGAGAAAGCCTTTTTGCCAGGCATCTAGATGTTTCCAGTGTCTCTCAAATGAAAAGACTTTCCACTAGGTCCACCCCAGTGGGACATAGATCCCTTTTCTTACCTCCTCCACCAACTCCCAGCAGCAGCGACTCTGTCTGTTCAGCAAGCCCCTCACCACGCTTATGGAAGCTCTAGTCACATTAGTTTTGTTTGTCCCTCCTTTTTACCTTGCAACTCTGGCAGGTAGGACCCAGAAGGGCAAGGAACCAGGCCGCGCATGATGTGGAGGGCGGAGATGCACAATGTCTGGGGTTCAGCTGTCCCTCCTGGTGTGCTAGACTTCTTCAAGAAGGTCCTCAGATGTCCAGGTGAGAAGCGGGTGGCCTCACCACTCACCTGCCTCCCTAGACCAGTCACGAGCCCAGAGCCTGCCAAGCTCAGCTAGCATGCAAAGAAAGCAAGTAGGGGACCAACCAAAAATGACAATGAAGCCCAAACGGTTCATATCCTGTAGCTGGATACCCTCTAATTTGCCCATACTCCCTTAGCCACCCACAGCTTCTTATTTAATTTCAGTTCCTCATCGCAAGCCAAATTGGGTGACCACAGAAGGCTGCACATTGGCTAAGACACCTGGAAGGATGATTGCTATGGATCCACGCTGGTGCCAGCCACCGTCTCTGCCATCTTCTGCAGGACAGGGCCTGCATCAGATTCCCACGCATGCCCACAAGACACCAAAGAGCTGTTACGTTTGTGGGGAGTGCTAGCTCCTGCTCCCTACTGTCACCCTTGTGGACACAGAAAACTGCTTTGGATTTCTCTGGAAGGGCCATAATTTTTATTCCTACATGTTGAATTAAAACCCAAGCTGCACACAGAATGTTGCCTCTAAGAGTGTAGCCTGAGAGCTAGCTGGCTCAGGGTGACTCAGTTGAGGTGATAAGCAACACTGAGTCACAGATGGAGAGAGTGAGTAGCTTTTCACTCTGCCCATCCTTCAGGTGACATCAGTGAAAAAGTTCTGGTTAGGGTGACTCTGTTTTGAAAGCCTCACAGATGGCAGCTCCCCATCAGGGAGCAGTATCTGGCTTAAATCTAATAATATTGCTCGATTTTTTCTTTAAAAATGACTTTCTGGGTCTGGGGCTGGAGTTGGGGCTCAGTTGGTGAGGTGCTTGCCTAGTATACATGAAGCCCTGGGTTTAATCCACTGCACAAACCAGATGTGGTGGTGCGTACATGCGATCCCAGAATTCAGGATGTGGAGGCAATAGAATCAGAACTTTAAGGTCACCCCAAATGCTGCAGAGAATTGGAGGCCAGACTAGCTACATGAGACCCTGCCGAAAACAAACAACACTGCTGTTTGGACTCTTTCCCCTCCTCGTCGCAGAAAACAAAACTTGCTTTGAAAATGAATTATAAACGTGAACAGTTTGGGAAAACATGTCAAGGAAATCCTCGTGTGCGTGGTAGGAGGACTGTGAGGTGGCACCAGAGTGGGTGAATTCTGGGGGACAAAGGGTGGCGTGGCTGTTCCTGGCAGATGGGTGACCTTAAGCCCCTCGATTCCCATCTGAGAGCCTTCATTTCCCCGTGGGTAAAATGTGTGCAGTAACTGTCTTTGTATGGTGACAGTTTTATAGCCATCATCACTGCTTGCTAAAGTCCCAAGAGGGAAGCAGACAGACAAATGAGAAATGCTAGGAGTCAACTTGAAACAGCTTTTGTTTGGTAGGGGAAAACAGTTAACAGTAGAAATCTCATATTGCCCCACTCCCAGCCTCATGACCTGGAGCCAAGAAGAGGTACTGGCATCAGATTCTCTGCTCTTCTGAGACACATGTGAGGTCCTTTCTTGTTTTTAGAGGGAGCTAGTTCTGATGGGCCCCAGCCACCCCAGAGTTGCATCACCAAGGCGATGTTACAGTGGGGCTCAGCCTGAACACACCTGGCTGGCAGCACCATGCACTGTGCTCTTACCTGGTTTCGCTACATCCTCCTTGACATCCCTAGATCTCAGACCCATGTGCCACAATAACTAAGGAAAAGTGTGCCCATGCCTGTGCAGACAGTTTCTGAACAGGACTGTGACAGGGTGCCATATCGGCACCCAGAAGAATAATGCTGGAGATTCAGAACAATGCTGGTACCCATCAGAGGTCCGTGAAGATGGGGAAACAAAGAAGGGCACAGGATAGCGTAGACAGCAAATTATACCCTCCCAGTATGAGGCAAATGGAGACAAGGCATGGAAAGGAAGGGTCAAACCAACCCTGGGCAATCTTTTCCTTAAAGTCCCTATTTGGGAACTAGGAGATGCTGCACTGTCAAAGCATTTACTGTACAAACATGAGGATCTGAACTCAGATCCCAGCACCCAAGTTAAAAACTGGCATGGTGCTCTGCACCTATGATCCCATAGCAGGAGGATCACCAGGACTTGCTGGCCTTAGTGTTGAACAATTAGTGAGCTCCAAGTTTAGTGAGAGACTCTGTCTCAAAACGAAAGGTAAAGAGCAATTAAGGAAGACATCAATGACGATCTCTGGTGTCTAGTCACAGGTATACACATGTGCATGCGCACCCCACTCCCCAAACATGTACAGATGTGCAAACATGTACATGTGTGTGTGCGCACACCCAATTCTGGATTTGTCTGAATGAATGGAGGGCAACTGTTTTACTGATCAAGGCTGGTTTGAGTCCTAAGTGTATAAAGATGGTCCCTTCGCATGCCATAAGTGCCTTCTTGCCTCATGGTTCTTGGTATACACATAATTCCCAGTGGGAGCTAAGTAAGTGACTCGCGGGGGAGATAAAAAGGGTAAGTTAGGATAAAGGTGGCATGTTACAAGTTAGGAATGCAGAAGTTATGTGAGAATGTCACCTCCAGATGGATAGGTGTGTAAATGGGTTCACCCACTGGTGGGAAGGTAGGTGACTAGGTTGCTATATAAATATACACAAGTGAGTGGATAGGCAAATAGAAAAGCTAATGGATTTGGTAAGTCAATATGGGTTATAAATGGATTCATCGAGAAGTAGATTGGAGAAGGTTGGGGGGGGATGAAGAAAGTGTGTTGGAGGGAGACATGAAGTGCCCAGGAGGTGACCAGAAGGAAGGGTCCAGGTGAGCCACTCAAGGCAATAGCATCAGAATCAGAAATTGTCCCTGGCTTGGTCAGGAGCCAAGTTCTGAGTCAAGAGGACACAGAGCAGGCTGGGAAAACCCTCCTGGAAGTGCCAACTTCCCCTTCCCAGCACAGGTACTCCTCCGTTTGTGGCTTCTGGGAGTGAAAGAGCCACAGGCTAACTGCTGGGAGACATACCAGGGGGAAAAGTGATTCCAGAAGGTAAGGAGGCATGCTGTTGGGAGCAGGGCAGGAGCTGGAGAAGACACCTGGAAGAGGGAGGAGGGAGGAAGCCCATGCGGGCAGTCCCTCATCCTAACCTCCAAATGGGGGAGGAAGCTAGGGGCTAGGGAACGTCCCTTTCCAATAAATAGTCATCCTAGAGGGAGACTTTATGCTGTGTTTCCCAGAGTGGAACCCATATGAGAAATCCCAGAGCCACCGAGACAGTGTGCAGTAACATAGTACTCAAAACAGAGTATGGTGCAATAAAAAAATAGCCCAGAGTCAGGAGCCTAGAAGGGATGTCCTGCGGCTCAGAGAAAGAAAGACCAAAAGACTTCGTAGCTCATCAACAAACCCAACTCAGGGGCTACCCTCTGCTGTTCACACCAGACACCAGCTTTGATGTCTCGGAGTCAGAAGCAGCTGACTGGGACTGGGAATGTTTGTGTGTCACATCAAATGTCAGAACACTGACTCTGTGACTCCTGCCACCTCTATTTTACAGCTAATTTTTTCATCAGGACCCTTCCAAGTTTGCCCTTCCCCGGCTTGTGACTACCCCTCTCAGGGGCTATCAGCTGGGACTGACAGCTTCTGTCTGAGTGTCTGGTTTGATTGCTACAGCTGGGACTGACAGCTTCTGTCTGAGTGTCTGGTTTGATTTCTCGTTGAGCCTGAATTTCCTCAGGATGAAACCACGAGCTCCAGACTCCCTGGAGCTCTACTGGGGCTGTGTGTACACAGGCTGCTCTCTGTAGATCAGAGTCAGCCTTCCGGGGTCTTCTTCCAAACAGGACTTTCTTGTATGGCTGCAGTGAGGGCAGGCCACCACCTGTCATCAGTCCATCAAAGTTTAGAGATTGCTCACCTGTTCTAGTAGATTTTCTGGATCCTGGGGCTATTCAGAAAAGGGAGTCAAGCAGAAAAAGTCTGGAATGGGTCCACTCTCTTTAGATGAAATAGCCCTCTCCTAGCTCCAAGGTACGTGGTTACTTAGCTTCTCTGGGCCTCGGCTTATTCATTTGTAATGAGAGAATAGTGCTAGTGCATGACCTGTATATGTTCACCGTCTGTCTACCCACCCATACACCCACCCAATAATTTATCCATTCATCCATCTACCCACCCCTATCTATCTATCCATCCATCCATCCATCCATAAATACATACATATGTACACATACACATCTATCCATTCATCCATCTATTCACCTACCCATCCACCCATGCACTCACCTATCCACCTACTTCCACCCCACCTATTTACCTACTCACTCATCTACCCACCCATCCATAAACCTACTCCCGCAGTCATACATCCATTTCTCAATCTACCCACTCATTCAATTACCTTTCACCCCACCCACCCATCCATCCA